>JAZHYW010070034.1:0-20524 GCA_037355805.1 Ixodes ricinus
CGAGCGAGGCGCTCAGAGAGCTGACGACAAAACACATCACCTTTTCAAAGACAAAAAATTACACCATCGCCCCGAGGGGAACCACGGGGTGATGCGTATTGTTTCCGAGGAAAGAGTCAGTTGCGTGCTGACGTCGAGAGATGGCGCCACCGACTGCCCTAGCGTTACCCCCTACGCTAGCCTTCGTCGCGGCTCGCGGCAGAGAAACTTGGAACGCTCGCCGTTTATTTTTTTTCACACTTGAAGGAGAGGAGACTAGAGGAGGAGAGTTGCGCGTGCGCGCTGCGGTGTGAGGAGAAGCGAACGCACGCGCAGTGCACGCAGCTGGTAGAGAGAGCGAGCGGAGAGAGTAACGCGCAGCTGTTGGAGAGAGGAAGGAGGAGAGTTGCGCGTGCGTAGTGCGAGTGCGGACTACGACGCCGACGCCAGAGCCGCGGGACATAGGCCCGAGCAGAGATGCTCCGCATCTCAAAAAAAAAGCAACAGCAAAAACGTTACGATTCGACCCGAACGGTGTTGTGAAATAAGACCTATTGCTGTCTTTACCCAAGCATCGAGGAGAATGCAGGGATTGGTGTTCCACGCGCCGCACGCGCTGGCCTCAGCGGTAGCCACTTTGCCAAAGCCAAAGCCTAAAACAAATTGCATCTTGCGCGCGCGTCCAGTCAATGCTTTCTTTTGGTTATTTACTTCGAGATCGTTTTATACAGGAAAGGCGTGCGCGTGTGGCGCGTGGAACACCAATCCCTGCATTCTCGCTCGATGCTGAATGGGCAGACAGCAAATGGTCTATTGCTGCGCGGAATTGATGCTACAAAGGCCGTTGGACCTGATGGAATTTCTCCTCTTATTTTTCTCAAGTGTAGCGCGAATCCGTAGAGCGGTATGGTTTTGTTATACGTGAATCTTTGAAGAGACACTCTAAAAAAAAGCCCGTGAGTCTACTTTCCCGCACAGCACTCGTACGAGCCAATCACCGCTTACGGAGGCAGCTCAGCGAATGACGATGCCGAAACATACAGGTTAGACAAAAAATTAAAGCCGTTTACAACTCCCTGTAACGCCGAATTAGAGCGCAAGCTCTTGAGGGAGGAGGGGAAGGCACGGGGGGGGGGGGTTAACGTGACCTCGGGGGGGGGGGTCACGTGGGCTGAGGGTCACGTGACACTCGACGGTTGGAGTGACGGAGAAAATTTTCCGCACATTTGGCGGGAAAAATTTTCCGCTACGATTTAGCGAGGGAAAATTATCCGCTAGATTTAGCGGGAAAATTTCCGCTAGATTTAGCGGGGAAAATTTTCCGCTAAATTTAGCGGGGAAAAGTTTTTCCGCTAAATTTAGTGGGGAGATTTACCCATCATGCACCGCGCGGTAACGCCGACAGCGACGCCGCTCAAGCCGGAAACGGACGCCTAAGAGCTGCGCTCTAAAATGAAGTCTGAGTTGTCTTACTGACAATGCCAGCGTGACGTTTTGCATTGCTTAATGTCAACATTCAAACTGCGTTTTTTTGTTTAAACATATGCTTCGGTATCGTCATTGGCTGAGCTGCCTCCGTAATTTGTTGTGATTGGCTCTCCAGGTGTTGCTCTCCACTGCACTCTGGGCGCAGACTGCAGCGGGAAAATGTTTAGTTTTGACCAATTTGAGTTCGAACTCTAATAACATTCAGGAAAAATAATTGAATGTTCAACCACTTTCTCGTTTTTGCTTGAAGTCCTCTTTCATCGTTCGAGAAACGTCGTTCGCTGCGGTGGCATTACGGGAACTTTGTTCGGAGGCCGACAGGTACAAATGACCTGGTCTAAATCCCTCAAACCGGGTCGTAGAGCGTTGTTGGTGATAAAAAATCAAAGTGACGGGACAAAGCAACGCCACGGGATCTTTAGAATAGCTTTTTTACCGCCGGAACCCGAAGCGCTAGCAAAGATGTAGTCACATTTCAGTACAAGTGCGTGTTCACGTGCCCGGTCATTGACACATCGGCCAGTTTGGCCGATGTAAACTACCCCAACTGCGCACTCGACGATGTATACACGAGCAAAGCTTAACGGGATTCAATAAACTACACCAACTGCGCACTCGACGTCCCTGTTTCTGTGTTTTACGGCACATTTGTTTCCTCTCGTTCCCCGTCAGCCACTCTAGGGCATAGCTGTGACCTCTTACTGGGTGCCGAAAACAGGTAGCATGTACAAAAAAAAAAAAAAAACGTGTGTGCAGAGCAAAACAAATCGAAACATAGGGAGGGCAAGCAATCTAGCTAGAGACCTTTTTACTGTTTACAAAATCACAGCCCAGCTGTGACCTTCACAGCCCTAGCTTCAGAGTGAAGGAGGGACCTTCACGATTGACCTTCGTGATGTCGCTCGTGACGTCACGTGTGACATCATTATGGAAACGTCCCATAATGCAAAGCGCAATTACGCCGACGGTGACAATGACGCCGCTCAAGCCAAAAACGGGGGCCTAAGCGCTGCGTTTTAAAAGGGGACCGGGCCGGAGACGGTCTTGTTCAACGACCAGCTGCGAACCCCGTTAGCAGAAAGCGCGTCGTTGAGTATGTTTTCGTATACCGTTAGCGTATTACCGGTATTGCCACGACCATGCCGGAACTGGTTAAAAGTGACTGCACAGTTCTGTTCAAAATGTTCCTTTCAAAAACTGAGCTGAAATGAAATGTCCAACCGAATCGAGAATTCCAGCCGAACTTAGAACTGAGCCTAATTAGAACGTCCAACCGAAGTGAAACTTTTAGCCTAATTAAACGTTCAGCAGGATAGAGACTTAAGCCAAAGTGCGACATTTAGCATAATTGAGCCTTCCGCCGAATGGAGACATAAGTCGAAGTGAAGATTTTAGCTTTATGAAGACATCAGACGAATAGAGACATCAACCGGATTGAAACTATTAATTATTAGCCAAATTCAGGGTTCAGCTGAAAGAAGACTTCTAGCCAAATTAAAACTAAAAATTAAATGAAAATCTTGAATGAGACTTTAGCCGAGATGAAGACATCCGCCGAATTGAGACGACACCGCCGTTTCCGGACAAAGGAGTCGCCCTTTCTCGACAGACAATACTGCTCACCACAAAGCCGTTCCGGCGAAACGGGCTCCTGCCTCTTCAGTTTGCCGATGATTAAAATGGGGCAACCGCAGGGGCGGATCCAGAACTCCGTTTTTGGGGGGGGGGGGGGCGGGCGGGCCCATTCTTTCTTGTGCACCGGCGGGTCCACCCATGTCAAATTGCCCTCCGAAAAGGGGAGAGGGGGGGGTCGACTTCGTTTAGGGGGGCGGCCTCCCCCGCCCCCCCCCTTGGATCCGCCACTGGGCAACCGCCGCTTGGCTCTGGGGTCGGAAAACGAGCGCTTGCGTCGCATCGGTTTGCGAAGCCCCGGACACTGGAGATCCTACACTTCCTAACCGACAGGCGTCAAGTTTGTACCCCTGATACTGCTGTTTCAACTTTCCCATTTATTTAAAGGGCTGATGCTACTCTCTACATCCTCTGAAGCGATGTATCCCAGTTACACGTAACCGCGCAGCAAAAACTAAGTTTACTTTTGGTTTGTTATTTTGTTTCACGTGCTCATTCATGGTTTGGCACAGATCCACTAACCAAGCTACGCTTCAAAGTAACTACGCTTCAGCTATCTTGGTGCTTAAAAATGTGGTTCCCAGTTATCCGAGGCCTTTTGTGAAAACGCAGGAAATGGTCTGCAGTCTTACAGAAATGTCAATAAACTCAGCGTCAGAGAAAAAACTCTATCACCCGAATCGTAACAATCATCAATAGCACCCGCTTAAGATTAGGCACCAAAATGGCGGCGCCCAGAAGAAAAAACGAGAGAATGGATTATCGGTACTCTAATTTAATGGATCTGGCTTGCGCAAATGTCGAGTTATTTTTAATTTAAAGTGAAACGTTCTTCGCCTAGGTGTTCGACATTTCGTGAAGCGTGCGTTGCCGCGAGGCTCGACACCGATTTGTTAACGAATAGGAGAGGAGGAATGAGGTGCTCGACGCTGATTGGTTAACGGGGAGGTCATGGGACCAGAGGGGAGGTGGAGTGAGGTAGGAGAGAGGGAGCTTGACAACCTGCGCACTCTGACGGAGAGGAGCTGGAAAGTATGAAAGGCTCTGAAAGATGGCCAGGTTTTATCGGCCCGATTAGCGGTAGTATGGTATCTGGCGTCTGGAAACTCAGAGTATCGTTAAACGTTTGTGAGGCTAGAACGCTTCACGTACGCAACACAATTGAGTAGCAATTTGCCATACATTTTTATGCATCTCATTATATGCTACGCGCGTGTACGAGCTCGATCGCAAGCATCCTATACACGCGAACTGGTTTGTTCTCGAATACATTGTACCTCTGCTGGATGGTGGCCTTTCGCGTCTGCGCAGTACTGACGAACATCACGGTGTGGGGCACCAGCCTCGGCCCCACGAGTTTCACGTAGGCTCCCCGGTTGCTCCCGATGTCGTAGTAGTTGGAAGCCGAGAAGATGGTCAGCACCTGCGGCAAAGTAGCGCCCATCGCGGGCTCAGCATACTACACTCTATGAAGTCGCAGGCACACTGCTCGTACACCGTACAAGAACGCACTGTTTGCTGCAAACACGATGACAAAAGTGTCTGAAAAAAAAAAACTTGTTTGAATCATGTTTTTCTTCTTCATATATGCGTATGCTTTGAACACGTCTACCAACAAGTTTTGCATGACAACTGTTACAAGACCGTCACACAAAGAAGAAACAGGCTTTAGGCAGCATCTGCAGACTGACTTTTGTATAATGTATTAGCAGTGTCCAAATAAATTACCATCAAATCATTAAAAAATAGTTTTTTGTTTTTTTTAGTTAGGAAAAAAGAACAGGTTAGACGGATGTGAGTTCTGACCGTTTAGCTTCTTTGCGAAGGGACGAGGAGAAATACGAGATAAAGAAATGGAGATTGCGGCCGATCTTGTAGACATATATCTTCACACTGTCGAATCGACAAATCACACGCACACGAACTAGGGAACACAAGCAGGTCGTAGCTTGATCGTGTAGATTCGGGTCTTCGAGAAATCTTTGAGAGGCGTTGCCATGTTGCCCGATGGTGCCAATGAGCTTTGTGAGATTGGAGGGTCTTCTGTCGAGGGAAATGCTGGTCGTCGCAACCACCTTCCACTGGTTGTTGCCAAACTATTTTCTTTGAGCCTGGGTCTCTGTACACGCTAAAGAAAAAGCAGTATTCAAAGTGTTACTTGTAGTCGCAGGTCGTGAAGATAAAAGTATCGGCTCTTTAAATACGAAAATCATAGATCCGCATGCAAGTCTCTTTGGATCAAAGGTTCTTAACTATTTTTTTTAAGTTTTACAAAATCAAGCGAATACATTTAAGTCAATACTGTAAAGGCGATTGTTGTGATTTACAGAGGATCACCACGTCCGCTTGGTCTCAACCTATGTTGTTGATTGTGTAGTCTTTCCTGCCATTTTGTGCATATGAAAGTTTTCCACCCCTCCTTTAATTTATGACCTGACTTCTCACTTCCTTCGCTAGTTAAGTCCCGAAAATCTAGAAAAGACGAAGGCCTATACCTAATTTAAAATTAAAGGGCTGCTTACGATCCAGATGCTAGTTCGTATATCTCGTGATATGATGCGATTAGACCCGTTATCGGAGATAATAAACCCGTGTCTCGTCTGTGTAGTTTTATGTAATAAAATAAATGTAGGTGTTGTTGAGATCGATGTGATGTTGTTGGAAGGGTTTGAGTGATTCTTTAGGTCAGTACCGACCTAAAGATATTTGTAAGGTCCGATTAACTGGCTCCTATATTCGCGATCCCCGGTGCTTAATCAGACCAGTTAGGCCCCGCCCTCACACTCGTGCCTGTTCTCCGCTTTTCCTGCCTCCACGTGTTTTACGAAGCAAAGAAGTTACGTCGTGCGGCTTAAGATCGGTGGTCTTCGTCATAGCTATAGGGTTCTGTCTTTTCGGCATTTATTTTTCTTCGAATTACACGGTGTTATTTTGGAGATTATTTTTTTCCTCGCAGATACGGTGTTTTTTTTCGTTATCAATTTTAATGTTGCGGACAAAAAAAAATCAGGGTTTTCGGAGCTTATGTTAAAGCAAATAGGACACAAGCATGGGATTCCACAAATTCCAACGAACATACGCATGATCCGAACATTTAGAAATACATCCCTGCACAGTCAAGACAAAAAAAAAAAATACACGACATTTATATGTGTGGGTTTTGAAGCAAGAAGCCTCGCGGCCCTTCATTGGGGGTTGTGTTCCGGGTAAACACAGAATAAAGCTGGAAGGAAAAATTTTCTGCCCATAAAGCTTGTGATTTTTTCCCCTTTTAAACGACAGCTCGAATTCAGTTGTTTTCGACATTTCCCCGATTTCTAACAAACCCGCTCGGCAGATAATTTTCCTTGTTTTATCGGTATGTACCGAAAGCACGGAGTCTAGTTAGAATTTATAAGCAGTTTCAAAGATAACCGCAAACTTCCTCAAAATCTTCGACGGTAAAGAAACAGCGTTCGAAACCGCCCGCAAGCAGACGTCATTTTCATCCGCCATATAAAACTCGTGCACGTGGAAAAGTGGCGGCTCTTGCGTTCCTGAGGACGAAATCTTTGCACAGTGATAGAACCCAGTTTTGTCCACATCATAACCATACGAACAAAAAAATGGCCATTGACGCCGGGCGAGTAGTAATAAAATTCAAACGCCAGAAAACGGGACAGCCAGTTTATGTAATCATGCACATGATGGATAGGTTAGCTGCACGGATAGCTGGATAGTATCTATCTACGGTTAGGTAAATCTACAGGGTTAGATCGGGGGAAAAAAAGGTTTTTCGGCCCGCATAAGCAAAGCTAAGCATTGCAGAAAGCTGAAACTGTGAGAATGCGACGCTATAGCGGTGGTAATAAAATTCGAACGTTTGACCACATGATGTTACCTGGATAACGTCGAAAAATTAATATTTCTGTATGCCGAATCCACCTAAGCCTAATATTCATCAATCCTGAATTTAAGATTCTGGGCGCCTGTAGCATCCATTTCAGTGCAAAAACCAGTAAGACAATATTGTTTTATTTCCCACTGACAATATTTCTTCACTGGAACAGTTGCTACGGGCGCACACAACCTTGAATTTCGGTTTGATGAATATTAGGCTTAGGTGCAGTCCAGCTCGTAGAGAAATTTTGGTTTTCCTTTTGTACCCAGGTAACGTCGTGTGCCCAAACTGTATGCATTTTATCACCTCCGGTAGCGTCGCGATTCTCCACAGAAGTTTCAGCCTTCTGCGATATCCGTAGTTTTATTTTCTCTGCACCCCGGTAATAGATCAACCAGATAAACAACGCTTAGCAGAGTATCGGCGCTGTGATTCTCTCGATTTACTCGTGGGCATTGCGATTTTGGTGCTTAGTGCTTGAGCTTCAGATAGAGTGTCAGAAAACTACAGGTAAGATCGTAGTGCTCTGTCGCGAACTGTTTTTCACATTTCTGGGGGACGGAAAAGCGTTTTCTGCGATTTCCGCTAAAGCTCGAGACAACTGCCAACTATGATTCTAGGCATCAAGATGGCTGAAGTACGGGGAATGCGAAACGCATAGCTTACCTAGTGAACTTAGATGGATGAATAGACGATTAGATATACAGGGAGTAAAAAAAAAAAAGAAGGAAACGATACGATACGATGCGAAAGGTCCGAGCGCAGTCGACCGTTTCGAAAGCCTGTTGGCCGTCATAAATTTCCGTCCCGCACGCGGCTGACTTGACGAGCGGCAAAGTGGCTCACTCGGGCGAGGAACCTAATCTCATAATGCGGGCGTCCACGCGCGAATCATTAAAAGTGGCGCCTCCTTTCGAAGGAGGCCAGGCGCGGTAATACGATCCGACTAGCACTTCCTTCATCTCCGTTTGTCCTCGAACTGACGGTGCGATGGGAGCTACGCGCTCGCCAAACCACTCAACCGCCTCGCTCTCATCCTCACCTGCCCCGCTCTCCTGCGCCTGGATACCGCGATCACGTGACGAAAGATGGCGTACGATTGGTGCAACGACCGTCGTAGCTTCCACCGCACTGTGCAGCTTAGGGGTGAATGGACAGAGTGCATATAGCGTGCCACGATCCACCGGCCGCGAAGAGGCCGCACCAACTTCGACTCACTGAATAATGAAAGCGACTGTGGAACCGAGACTCCTTGCTGCTCTCTCCACGAGCTCATCTGACGAGCCGAGCTAAGCCGAGAGAAAGCCGAATCGGAAGCAACGAAGCCAAAGTATATAAGAAGTTGTCGTCTCGTTTAGATATATATATATATGGGCGCCACGAGCGCATGTTTTTTGACGGGATAGCGTTCCTAACCGCTATTACATTACGCTTTAAAAAAGGAAATTACCATTTTAGCCAGTTGTCCGAAGTTTTGCCTGAAATCTCCGGAAGCGCTTTTCCACGTCCCTCGGAAGTTTTCACTCAATCCGCGACGCAAAGGGAAACGATATCGCCTGAACTTTCTCGACAACGTGTCGAATGATCACGAATGCCGAATGTTCGAATCGTAACGATCATCTATTCCGCCTGCCCTGCAAATAAGCGCCGAAGTAGCGGCACCCTACGAGAAAATCGGGCTGACTTTAGAGCGGGCCACGCATGGAGGATGGAGTGCAGGACTGCAGGTACCTTCCCGTTGTGGGCGTACTCGAACCTGTCCTGCTTGCACTCGTGCGAGCGGATGATCCAGTCGAGCTTGTGCCTCCTGAGGAAGGCTGCCGTCACGTCCGGCCCGAAGAAGCTGCCGCCGCCCCGCATCTCGTTGGGCCGGCAGCCCGGCTGAGGCCGAGGGTCGCTCCACAGCAGGTCCACCAACTGCCGATTGATTGATTATCTTGTATTGATCGATTGATTTGGTGATAGATTGATGGATTGTTAGAATTCAGGTACACCAACTGCCGATTGATTGATCAACTGATTGTCACAGCACTCCACCTACAGCCGACCGTGCGTGAATAGAGATCATTGTGATTTCACTACCCAATTAAGTTATTGATTATTTAAATGATTGATTGACTGACCGACTAAGTGATTGCTGGTTTGGTTGACCGATGAATTGCCACAGAAGGTTCTGCAAACTGCCGACCGCCAACTGGTTGTAGAGATCTACAGTAGTTATTCTCCTGATCGATCAACTGATTGACTTGATTGATTGATTGACTGACCTACAGACCAATTGACTAATAGATTGATCAGATTCCACTACAGGTTCATGAACTGTCGAACGCAAAAAGAGTATAGAGATATATAGTGGATATACTCTATATTCCCTGTTTGATCAACTCATTCACTGATTGATTGATTCACTGACCGACAGACTGACTGATTGGTTGATCAAGTGCCACCGCAGGTTCACCAACTGCCGAGCACGGGCACATGTAGTGGATTTATAGCATTGGGTGACGATCAGCGAAAATGAAACCGGGTTTTTCAACCCGAATGAATAAACTACGCCTCGCAAGAAGCTGAAACTCCGTGAGAGTGTGACGCTAGCGGTGGTGATAAAGTGCGAAAGTTTGAGCACATGACATTACCTGGATAAAAAGATACAAAAGAAAACAAAAATTATCTATGAGCCGATGTTCACCTAAGCCACTCAAACTGATTTGAGATGATTGTGTGTGCCTGTAGCAATTAGGTCAGTGAAAAAACTTGTCAGCAAGAAAGAAAACAATATCTTCTTTCTAACTGACAAATTTCTTCTTTGAAATAAATACTACAGGTGCCCACTTTCTCAAACATCGGTTCTATGCAAATTAGGCTTAGATGGATGTCGGCTCATAGAGAATATTTTTTTTTGTTTTTTTTGTATCTTTTGAACCAGAGAACGTCATGTGCTTAAAGTTTTCGCATTTCTAACACCACAACTATACGACACCTTCTCCCAGAGTTTCAGCTCTGTGCGATGCATGGTTTATGTACGCGGAGCCGAAACACCAGGTTTCGTTTTCTCAATCTCACCCTGTAGTTATACTTCGTGACTGACTGATTAAATATTGAGTTACTTAATTAATCGATTGATTGATTGATTAAGTGTCTTACTGCCCTCTAGGATCTTTCTAGTTTTCGCCTTTGAGATAGTGTACTACATTCTACCACCATGTCATAACGCCCTCGAGGACCGCTCTAGTTTCCGCCTTCGAGATAGTGTACTACATTCTACCACCATGTCATAACGCCCTCTAGGACCTCTCTAGTTTTCGCCTTTGAGATAGTGTACTACATTCTACCACCATGTCATAACGCCCTCTAGGACCTCTCTAGTTTTCGCCTTTCAGATAGTGTGCTAAATTCTACCACCATGTCATAACGCCCTCTAGGACCTCTCTAGTTTCCGCCTTTGAGATAGTGTACTACACTCTACTACCATGTCATAACGCCCTCTAGGACCTCTCTAGTTTTCGCCTTTGAGACAGTGTACTACATTCTACCACCATGTCATAACGCCCTCTAGGACCTCTCTAGTTTTCGCCTTTTAGATAGTTGTACTACATTCTACCACCATGTCATAACGCCCTCTGGACCTCTAGTTTTCGCCTTTCAGATAGTGTGCTAAATTCTACCACCATGTCATAACGCCCTTAGACCTCTCTAGTTTCCGCCTTTGAGATAGTGTACTACACTCTACCACCATGTCATAACGCCCTCTAGGACCCTCTCTAGCTTCTTCGCCTCTTGAGATAGCGTACTCCATATTCTACCACTAAGTTCTTGACGTGACCTACCTGCCGCCTCCATTCGGTTTGCGTTGAGTAACGCCACTGGTGATGATGCGGTGGTTGCAGCACCGTCTACGAACTGCAGCAAAAACGGGGAAGAAAGAAAAAAAAAGCTGTTTGCGTCTGTGTTATGTTACGCGCAGAAGACTAAAGCTGCGCCTGTATATCAGGAGTACCACCAACATGTTCGCTCTTTTTTTTCTTTGCAAAGACGTGTGAAACTAAAGTTTTTCTACGTCGTTAGGTTTTAGGAGGCTGAAACTGAGACTTCTGAGTAAAAGTATTTCTTAAAAACTTTAAACCGCTGTAATTTTTTTACAACTAATCCCAACACGTTCGGATTACACGCCGCCATATTGAGCACGCTCACTCATAAAAAAATAGTACACATACGCAGTTTCTAATTAGCGTCATAGTTTGACTGAAGATACTCAAATAAACCTTCTGCTAAACGAATCCCCAGAACTTCTCAATAAGAAACGTTAAAGAGTTGTATTCTGCTGAAAGGATACAATTTTCCGAGCTGTGCTGAAGGGACAAAACCGCAAGTAGCAGAACAGGTGGTGCCCACGTGGGCCCCACCTCTTGCGCTACTTGTGGGACTTTCCACATGGAAGCGCAGCTCTGGTGTACTGTGCTTCCAGAGTGAAGCGCAGTACGCCGAAAGGGCCAATTTAACGTCCTCTTTATTGGATTTCCCGCCAGCGACTGCTTGCCCGCTGGCTCCCCACAGACCCTCCTTCGCTGTGGCGCTTGCGTCGTGAGGGGGCGCCACGTTGCGGCTACTCCCACAAAGTCTATCCAACTCCGGTCTGTCAGACGCCCCCAATGCGCGTGCCCAGCCCGAATCGCCGTCCTCGGATGGTTAGCTTACCGTACCGCTCCCTAAAGCTCCCTATTATCCCTGTCTTGTGGAACTTCATGGATCGGTGCTCCTGTCTTAGGGAGTTTTAGGGAACGGTGCTTCTGTCCCAGGGAGCTTTAGGAAGCCGTTTGGCAGGCGACCCACTCAACAACCACTTGACATCTACACACTCTAACGCAGCCAATCGGCGTCTATACCTGATGTCTGTTGATTGCCGCGACGACCTTCAAGTGCGTCTCGGAGGGACACGCCGCCATGAACGACGAACACCCTGTTGTCGATGAGTGTCGCTATGGGTAACCAGCTGTACAGCTCTTCCGTCAAGCTGGACAATCTTCGACGCTTGCCTCTGAAAGGAACGCCGTGGTCCAAGATGTATACCATCGGTAATTAACAGGAGTGGCATACCAGGATAAGCTCGCGGTCAATGGGCAAATGAGGGTTTTGGGGGTTCTTTTTTTAATGATCGATTGTACGAACATTCATTTTTCTCCACCGACGTAACGGCATCCGTTTTATGGTATATACCCGGGAAACATTCTGTATTACAGCGTGGTCACAGAAAATACGATTTCTGGTCGGTTGCTGAAAAGAAGTTAAAAGGTAATAAGGGTTGCTAACGCGAGTAGTGTAGAACACGTTTACGAGCGCATTGTCGTTCCTCGCTCTGACAAGACGCTTACAAGCGCGACGCGGCCAGTGATACTAAAGCCTTCGTGTCGACATCGACGAGAAAAGAGCTGGCGCTGTGAAAGGATAAAACTTTCCCAGCCGTTATGAACAAAAGAAATTGGCGAGACACTGGGAAAAGTTTTAGGATCAAAACGAAGCCCCTAAATTCAGAAACTCTCGAAAACACTCTTAGCGTGTACTTCTAGAGGGTTGACGTTCCATTATACTTGAAAGAGATACATCTATAACTCTCCGACGTCTTAGGAACGGTTCTTAAATCCCCAGGTCGATTTCAAGCACGAAGCGTTCTGGATTTTGAAACAAACAGAGTCGCAAAAAAAAAAAAAGCAAGGAAAAAAGTTTACTTACAGTGTACTTGAACATGATTTCCTTGAGGAACCCGTACGTTCCAACAGGAAAAGAAAAGAGCGAATTCAAAGCTCAATAAAAATGTCATATGCGTGTCTCAAAACGAAAATCCAAGAGTTGCAGGATCTGAGTGCATGGTACCTTTCGTAAGAGTGCACTTAAAGAAAGAATAGAGAGGAGGAAAAAAAACGAAAAAGAAAAGAGTAGATTACACCTAATACCTACGGCTTCAAACTCCGCGATCTAAAAAAAGAAAAAAGAAAAACCATTGGCAACAACAAGTTCTGGCGTCTGTCTCAGCCGTTTGGATGTTCCGACGTGTGTTTATTTCATTGTGGCAGCGTCTGCGTCACTACTTTGAAACAAAATCGGGCGGCATTTGGACGGGTTGCTTGGTACGAATCAAAAAGACGTTTGACGGAAATTTCCTCTCGTAATTTTGACATAAAACCTCCCAGCAAGCGCGCAGAAAAAAAAAAGAGAGAAAAAAAAGAGAGAGACAGAGAGGCAAGGAAGGAGGTGCAGACACTCAAAAGAAATCTCAGTTTGAAAGGCCGCCTAAGAGAGGCGATTTGTTAGTTGCATTTGCACAGAAACTCGCACACATGTTTGTATCAAAAAAGAACACTAAACAAAACTAGGAAGAAAATGAGATATTTGACACTTAAAATATACTAAAAAAAAAAGGACACGCGGATACATTTAGGTGGATCTGGAGGCAGACGAGGGCGGCTTCTGACACTCTAACTTATTTCTATCTCGTTTCTTTTTTCTTATGTCGTTATTTATTTATTTTGGTGATTTATTTATTTATTTAGTATACGAGTTTCACGACTTGACTCAAACAAGAAGTGTTTTCAATTTTCAGCTGAGGTGCTTGAAAAGTTGGACGGGCCACGGACGCTTTTGTTGTTGTTTTCTTCTTTGCGCAGAGCGCTGCAGAGCTGGCCTTCGCGATGACGCGTGAAAAGGTCAAAACACGTCCCGTCGGCCATCACTAGGTTTTAAACAAAATAGTGTCAGGTTGTCTAGATTTTTGTTGTTGCTGGTCGTTGTTGCTTTCTGAGGCTTATTCTAACGCTATACACCAACACATGAGTTTAAACCAGATGAGGCGTCCGGGCATGCGCAGTGCCGACAGCAGCATCTCATTACAACTCCGCAGCCAATGAGACTGCGGGATCTGTCAGTAAGAAAAACGAATAACCAATCACAAGGCGTAATATTATTGAGCCACGCCCCCACGTTTTTTAAGCGCGTCAATTACTATATAGACGAGGCACCGCCTTCCGTCGTGGTGCGGGCTGTTGCCTTTCTGCAGTGCCACGGCCCTCCTGAGCCAAATGAAGATTACTGTTACTAATTACAATTACTATCACTATAACTGGTGCTTATATATGAAAGATATTCGTTTGCCACAGAACGCGTACCGCACTCATCGATAACGAACCGTCATATTATTTCGATGACGGGTATTTTCGTCGGATAGGGTGGGACGAGGGGAGTCTGCTTTTTGCCCAACGCGCATTTTGACGATAGGGCTTTAACGAATAGCGTAAAATGCCGAGCAAGAACCCACCCAAAACTTGGGGGAAGGGCGTTTTTAAGGTTGAAACGCAGAGCCGCAGAACTGACGGGGTGGGCTTCGCCGCTTGGCACCGGGGGGTTTGGAGAAGCGGCCGACTAGGAGGAGCACTTCATGAACCGTCGTAAGAAAAAAGTCCAGCTCCTCGCGGAATGTTGTTAATTTGTCCCCCTTTCGTGCGTGGACTTAAGATGTATGTAGATGCATCTTAGATTTGCTTTGTGCTATTTTCTCAAGATGTACACTTTTCAAACGCCAAACGCATAGCTGCTTCCTTCGACAACCGAATCTTGAAAGAACCACCTCGCGCAGCAAATGAATGATGCGCAAAAATTCATTTTTTTAAAAATGTGATAAGAAGAATAGGTGGGTTTTTTCTTCGTCACGAAAACGGGGATACAAAAGACACTAAAATGAGCATTTTCGAAAGTTTAAAGGAGGCTACGCCAGCCAGCAGAAAAAGCCAAGAAGGTGAGGGGCGAGCAGCTTCCAGACATCTAAGTCGATGGATTGGATGCATGGCGGCTGTTCCCTTCGAGTCGTGCGGCGACTTGCGCCACCTAGCCAAATAATATATATATATATTTTTAGCTTCGGATCAAAAAGTTTTTATGCAACTTTGATCAGATTCGAGCTCTATCCGTCCATTAATTTTAGCGAACATTTCTGTAATCTTCTCTTAGGAAGCCTCTACTTCTTCAAGACGTTTTGTTTCACCGGACTCATGGAATACCAGGCCCTCAGGAGGTCAGCCCATTCGCGTGATATCCTTGGGTGGCCGAGCCATTCACATTCACATAATGACATGTTCTGGTGTCTCGGTTCCCTCCCGCATATAATGCACGTTCTATTCATCTCTTGATATTTGACCCTGTACGCCCTAGTTGTCCAAATCCCTTTCATAGTCTGAAACAGTAAAGCACTTACTCTAAAGTTATCAAATATTCCCTCCTTTTTTTAACGAGCCCGATTCACTATCGTAAACCAGGAGCGAAAATTGGCGCGCCCTTGCGGCCGAAATGTGAAACAGAGGAAGGGGATACTAAACGCGCGCCTTAAAAGTCGCAATGGCAAATCGATGAGGGCGTACCTGAGGTTGACGTTAAAGTCCTCGCGGTTGCCCCGGTTGAGGAACACGGCGTCCTTCCAGACGAGCATGCAGACGAGCAGCAGCAAGAGCAGCTCGACCGAGTTCATGCCGCGGTCCACAAAGTCCCCGTTGAACACGTACGGGTTGTCCCTCGAAGGCAGCCCGTTCTGGTGACACGCACAGACAGAAGGATCTTTATTAGTACTCTCTGCTGGCCATAGAGGGCGCCATCGATACACCAAACCCTATGCTCTGTTGCAGGATACGAAAAGCAGGGCAAGCTCCTCCCACCGAGCCCTCCACTCTAGAAGGGTATGTACTTGAACCACGCTCTCGGAAATAGGGGTGTAGTACTCACACCCATTATCCCATATATAACATCCCAAAAACTACAATTTGACGTTCAGTTCACTGACGTCGAACCGACAGCACCAACTTTACGAGCGGCTTGATAGTCGAGTGATACGACTTTTAAAATAGTTAATGTATGCATTAAAGACTACAGGATAAAGCTCGAGGTTTTGTTAGTCGTGCTGCAAAATCTGTTTTTCTTTTCGGTCTTTGATACGTACATGAACTATTTAGTAAGGTATATCTCAGAGCTATCAAGCCTCTCGTAAGAAGTGGTATCGTCAGTTCGACGTCAGTGGACTGAACGTCCAAATGTTGTTTTGGGGTGTTATATATGGTACAAGGGTAAGTATTACACCACCTATTTCTGATAGTGCAGTTGGGGATTTATTGTATAGGATAAGAGCGCTAAAAAGAAGACGCACAAGGTAATGGACGCGGTGCGACGAGGGCACGTGTGTCAACGACCCCTGGATAGCTTTGTTTGGCTCTGAGGTAGCATACCTTAAATCGTTTGAGCGGTGCACATTTGTGTGATAAGATGTAGTTTGACGAAGTTCTTTACCTAGGTCACGTGTCTCTTTTGATATCACGGTGTCTACGTCTTATTTTCTGTTATTAAACTTCAGTTGCAAGAAGCTATCGGTGGTGTTCGTCGTTCTTTAACTTGTTTCATGTCGTCTTTTTAGCACTTTTATTCTTCGTCCTCCACCTCGACCCTTTGGCAGAGCGAACGCTGGAGAGGAGGGAGTTTACTCTGCCCCTTTGCAGGCGTTCTCGAGGACAGCCTTGCGGAAGAAGCTTATGGACCCCAAGCGTGCGTTTAGAACCGAGTCCTGCACTCTTAGAAAAAAGGGTATGGATAGTCCTCCCTTAAAGGAGGAACGGTCTTGTAGCCTATGTTCCTTCAGAAAGGGAGAAACCTTCGTCCCTCAAGCAGGGGAGCAAATAGTTCCTCCGTCGCCTGCATCTCAATATGGCGGCCCTGATTCGAGCAAATCGAGCTTAATAAGAGCTTAACGAGGACGCTACGTCTCTTGTACGGGACGAAAGGACCAGCAAATAAAAGCGGAACACGAGCTTTCCGCGAACTGTGTTTATTTCCGAGGCCAGGTTCCCCCGCAGGTACAGAAACTTGCGTTTTGAAAGCAGCTACTTAGTCTTCTCGTTCTCAACACTGCGATGTTAAACGGAGACAACCGATAACCAGTTACTTCGCGCACTTCACGTCTTACCTTTGCTGTTCCTCGAGTCACAATTCGTTCGCCAACCGCACATCACGGAGGAATGGCAATAGTGCTGCCGTTGGGCGGTTGGTGGAAGTAGCCAAAACACAGGTCAAAAGTAGCCAAAAGGAGCCATTTTATTTGTCTTGGTGCCAAAAATGCCGCCACCGTTTTTTGTAAAAAAGAATCGTCATACGAAGTGACAAACTGAGGCTATGTACAGCCTTAATCAACGTGAATGCAATGCTCCCACATCTAGAGTAATTGAGGGTAAGTGTTTTTAAGAAGCTCGATTGGCACGTCAAATGTGGAGGTCGTTTTCTCTTGCAGCCGCAGCCCGAACTTTAGTCTCAGAATCGCCACAAGGTCGTCCAACTTCATCTGTTTCTCAATTGAGTTTTTGTTGGTGAAACTTAAGAAAACACGCGCTCAGATTCCGCATTCGATACTGGAAGCGACAGGAGTCTCAGCGCACCTCCTGCGAGATGTGGAAAAGGGCACACTCCAGAAACGCTCCTGTAAGCGGCCGCTCAGTATCGTGATAGCCGGGAAGTGTCAAGTCTTTTTCTTATCATTTTTAAAGCCCGTAGTAATGCCTAGAAATGATACCGCGTATCATTTCTGGGCCTGTTAGAAAACAAAAGCAAACAACTAAGTTTACCAAAAAAGACTGATTCTAACGCAGCTGTTGCTTCCGTTTATATTATGTTTGTGAACTTGTATTTGACTGCTCTTTCAGTATCGTGATGACCAGAACGTGTCGCGTCTTTTTTATAATTTTCGTTTAAAGGTATTTGTAATGTCAGAAATTTTGTCATCTTTCTGCCCGAGAATGAACATTCTTTATACTAAAAATTCGCCAGAATATAAATTAAAAGTAGCCAAAAAGTAGCCAAAAAGGTCAAAGAGCCAACTTAAAATTTTTGTCGCCAGACCGTGTTCAAAAGTAGCCAATTTGGCGCAAAGTAGCCACCAACGGCAACACTAATGGCAAACCAATTCGCGAAACCAAAAGCCGCTCTCAAAAGAACAAACTCGAAGCCGCTGTTTACCGCGTAGCGTGAAAGAAGGTTAAATCGCTTGCCACCAGATGGCAGGGTCAAACAGAGTAATTGCAAGCAGCTAAGCTAGGCGGTGCTAGGTGCCGCCAAATTCATGTTGTACAAAAAAGTTTTTTTTTTCTTAGGCTATGTTTTTTGCTCAGGCTATGTTTTTTGCTCAGGCTATGTTTTTTGCTTTCGGATCCTCTCCAATACACACATTACACACATTACGCATACTACAAGCATCAGGTGATCATACAAACGTCAACACAACGGCACACTAACCCGAACACTACACCCGAGCTCTGCGTTTGTCTTTTATACTGGTCAGTTTCGAACGTACGGAACATTTCGGTGACCTCCTAAGCAATAAAAAATATTCCCAGCACGTTGATCTTTTCCCAGCAATGTAATACCACTGAGAATATTTCGAATGGCTAAGGGGATGAATCTCTTATTAAAAAGTAAACGCTCGATCATGCCGTAATTATTTGGAAAGCCAATAACCGGGCTTGCTCCAATGCGGCTCGAAGCCATGAGTTTGTTTCCCCACGGCACGTCGTAGCCGATATCTCTATTGTAGTTTGTTTTTCTATTTGTGCTGTTCGCGCACGGCTTCAATTGCCGTCTTGAATTAATCTCTGCAGAGCGGATATTCATTCACTCAGCTGGAAGGGATGCTTCACGGGCAGAGAAATCGCTTTTCGATCAACTTGAATGCAGTCAGCGCCGCGACCTGCGGCAGGTGTTAAGTGTACGGAGCTACGCACGTCACGAGCTCGAAAACTTCTAGCGCTCATCCCAGCGCGCCACTTGAAGGGCAGTTTCTCCAGGAACTGCAGTATATTTAACTAGCAAAATAAAGCGTAGCTTTTTTTTTCGATTTTACCTACTATTCTTTTTTAATGCTGAAATTCCACACTGTACGTATATATACGTGCTTTCCGTCATAATTTCGTACTTTTCAGTCCTGATCTCCAGCAGAGCGCAATCGCTCTCGGGGAGGAGACAACCGACAGTCACATTGGCCACAGTAGGATAGGAGCTTACTGTTCAGACCAGCGGTTCCAACGTGACTTCCGCACGTCGACCGATTGCACCTGATCTCTCAAGTGGTCTTTAACTGTTTAATGTAAAGCGGAATGTCAACCTGCGACACCCCGCCCCTCCGATCACGGCTCGGCCAGCGGCACCAATGCCCGACAGTTTACGTCATCTCATCTTGTTGTTACACCACTGACACACGAAAACACGGTCACATCGGCGATAATTCCAGTCTTCTGTTCTACAACGCACAACCAGCACAACACCTGCCATCACGATGTTGCTGCTATGTTACTGACACGCAGAAATACAGAGCCACGTTGATTGCCGGTTTGCACTCGGCATCGGAAAGCAGAACCGAACTCAGCACGGAAGGCAGCAGGCGTCGGCAGCAAAACCTGCCGGTCTTGGACGCAGTTCCTGTGATTTCCATAACGTCGAAAACGTCGACACAGATCCGCGTGGTTCCGCTACCGTAGTTCCTGGCGCTGTGGCTGGCGTGGGTTCCGCAATCCGGAGACTGCGATCCATAGAGATCGTACATACTAACTCTAGAGGAAAAGGTCCGCCATTTTCCGCATGCATTCTGGCTGCCGCAAGCGGCGGAGCATGCAGGCAGACCCTCGGGGGCCCACATGGTTACCAACTGCCTTCGATTATACGAATATAATTATATCATCAGAGCAGTTTCATGAACTGTCAACAATCCGCGAGACTTACCGGTGGAAAGATATTCGCGTTCCTTTCGAAGCTTTCTTTTTGCATAGCGCGCAGATGTACGGCCTCGCGTCAACGCTAAACTAAACCAGATACCCGGCTTCGCAGGTGAGGCGCGGCCTATCTCGTTGGCTGCGGCCGAGGAATACGAAACCGCGCAACCACCAGATTTCCGAGATTTCGACAGAAGGGAAGTTAATGTAGCGTAATGAGTAGATTGCTTTTTATAAGTGTTAGAATAGCTTAGAATTTAGTTTACAACGTTAAATTGTCACTGTTTATATTGCTGAGAGTTTTCAGTCTGGCGATTACCATTGCGACTGTCGTCCTTCAGCTGCCAACATTGGTTTCTTTCTCTCGTGTTCTGTCGCTCTCTTTCGCCATCTTTCACTCGGGACCCCGGGTGTCGGCGCACGGGATTTGCCACCTCCTCACCCACCTTACCCCCTGCTGCGATCTTACCCAGTGTACGTAGCTCTGCTGGCAATGCTCCGGAACTTCGCTGTTTCTATAGCGGCTTCGTTTGCTCGTTTGATAAAGTTGATAGCGTCGGTGTCGTCTGCGGTTGGACTAGGGCAGGATTAACGTTTTTTTTTTTTATACATTTATTTGTTGTTATTCTATTTACCTACTACATTGTTCTATTCGTTGTTACCTACACGTTCACCTACAAATACATTACCTTCATTTTCACCTTCATTGTTGTTGTTCTACATTGTTCTACTACTACGTTGACGTCCACTACATTACTACACCACACAC
>JAZHYW010070036.1:0-13399 GCA_037355805.1 Ixodes ricinus
GGCAGCTTCCCTGGCAATGAATATACTCTGGGCGCGGGCCCGTGCCAAAGTCTTGAACATCTTGCAAGTCAAAGTCGCACAGTAGTTTCCGAAGTTCCCCATGTGATCCCATCTGACCGCAGCCTTAGTGAGCATTCTACCGCACGCAATACGCAGTTAAAATCGGCCACCAATACCGTTTTGCACGGCGTGTCCAAGTAATGACGGAGAGAGGTGAAAAACTCTTTTCGCTCAGCGGTATCGTTTGGGGCATAAACGGGGACCAACTTATGTAAATCTTCTTCGTACAGGACTTCCAGTCCACATATACGTCCGTTTAGATAGCTCTCCCATTCAGGGCAAGGCTCGATGCCTTTATTCTTCCGAATCAAAATGGACGTTCCGCCACTCTCCGCGCTGGCTTTGGAACAAAAAGACTCGGAAGTGCCTTCTTACGAGTAAGTCCATGGATTCCACCTGCTTCTCATTCCTTAGATTTGTTTCTTGAAGCATAGCCACATCCACGTGCTTTTTGTTTGTTTTTTGCAGAAGCAAGTTCAGCACCCACTGCTTTTTTCGTGGAGCCATAAGGCTTAAGGCTGAACTCCATGGAGTGATTTATGGGACGAATAACTGACGAACGCCGCCCGATGGCTCGCTCACTTTGCGCGCAACGTAGCACCCACTGTTTTGATGCCACGCGAAGAGCAAGAGCCGCCGGGCGAAATTCGTCGATTTTTCGCAGCAAATTCATCCCATGGAGACCAGCCTTTACACAGTTCAGGGTGGCAACCTTCAATACTCTTATCGCTTTTGAAATATGGGGTGACTAGCTGGTTGCCGGCTGGCGCAAACATATGTTCGGAATACGCCACAAAGAGACACTGATAAACGAGGCCCGAGAGCTGACATACCTAAGTGGAGGGCGTCCTTCGGCGCTCTTCCATGGGAATGCGCGGCTTGGGGTCGAAACGTATATATACTTTCCTTGAGAGTGCCGAGAGGCACTTGAAGTCCGAGCGCGTGGCGACGTTCCCGTCTTCAGAGAGCAGGTCGCCTGGGTTCTGTGAAGCATCGTCAACGGTTTCCTTTATGCCAGACTCGATCTCGGTCGTGGATCCCTCCATCAGCTCGCCTGCATCTGGTTCTTGAGCTTGAGGGACACGGTTGACCGCCATGATACCGATAGGAGTGCGTGGCGCTTCGGCCGGGGGCTCCTCCGGCGTGCTGCTGGAGTGCCCCTCCTTGCTTGCCGCTGCTTGTTTAGGCGGCGTTGCCGCCGCGGGTGCCTCAGGCGTGGCGCTCGTCACCGGCTGCCTCAGCCTCTCCCTTATCATGGCGTCTTTATCGCAGTACCCCCCCTCCCCGCCCAAGCGGCAACTTCCGTCACCGCTGCGTAAGTGCGAACGCAGTTGTCTTGTTGGTGCCCGATGCGGTTACACTTTTTTGCACCAAGGGACACGGCAGTTTCTTTGAATGTGACCCGTCATGTTGCACCGGAGGCAAAGGGGGGGGGGGCGCTGCTGAGAACCAACACGACCACGTTCCTTCCCTGCACTCGCCGCTAGCGTGGGTGGATGTCCTTGATGACGCCGTTTTCGAGGGTCATTTTCACGAACCGCGTGGTGGACTGGACGACCGCGAAGCCGTCAGCCCTCCACGTGTCCCGAGTGACCTTGCTCACCTTTCGGTACGGCTCGGGTGCTCGCCAAAACATGTTGTCGCTAACGTGGAAGGGGAGATAATGAAGTTCAAGGCGCACCTCGTCGTTGTTGGGATCCACGACGAGGCACTTCTTGCCTTTAAATTCAGGCTTGCATGCGTCTAGCAGCTTTTGAGGAGCTTCCGGCGACTGGAATGTGAAGAGTCAGACGTGATTCATTTGGTACGGCCCTCCCGTTTTTAGAGCGCGAAGGACGCCCAAGCGGTGCAGCTCGCCCTTGAAAGTTTGATCCTCTACGGGCGTCGCGTAAAGTGCAATCTAAAACAAATCGTTTTTGTGCGCGCGTAGATCGTGCGGCTCCCGGAAGTTGCGTATTTCGTGACGTTTTCGCTGTTTCCGGAGCGCTTTCTGAGTCACAAGCGTGCGCGCTGGTTAGGACGGTGCGCTTTCGGGCGAGCGGAGAGCATCTGCGCCCGACGGCTATGAAACACGGAGCCGGAACTGGTGCCCTCCACCGATTGACCGGAGAGGATATGGGAGAGGAGCACCCTTCTACGTCACAGTGCGTTGTCGTGTGCGTTTAGAAAAAGCTAAAATCATCCAATTTCTTTATGCGCGCCCGGAAGGCGCAAGGATTCGGCGCGACATCATGAAATCCGCAATTTCCGGGAAGCGCACGACCTACGCGCGTACAAAAACGCGTTGGTTTGGATCGCGCTTAACGTCGGCGTACAGAAGTTCCTAGTTCAAGAGCATATCTCATGATGGCAGGGGAGGCAGAACTATGCGATAAGATTCCGGCGATGACTCAGTCACGATACTACGGCCGGCAACGGCCGCTATCACCGCTCCTTCGAAGCCCATAAACCTGTGTCCGCTCGAGACGAGTGCCGGAAACAGAATGACCGGCCAGGGACGCCAGTGTAACTATTTCTCTTAACAAAGCTGTAAAAATGGCGTCATAAACAGTAATGGGCCAATGTTCTTTTTGGTGTCGTATTTCTTTACTACGACTTTTTAGAGCAGCTCCATTGCTCGCCGCTCGTAAAGTAAACGGCGACCGCTCCTTTCACTGCTACATTTTGCCTCTGCCCTTTTCTTTTAGAGCGGAATCGAACTTATTTGATTAAAGCAACGAGAGTTTCCTGGCAGCCATTTGATACTGCTTCGTCCCAAACTAGGAAAAACTTTATTTTTTTAATTCAGCGAATAGAATTTCTGCACTAGTCAGCAAACCGTCCTTGGGTTTTGCAGCGCGGGCTTTCGATGAGACCTGAGAAAATATTCAAACCTTTTTAGAGCGAGATCTCTCCGACGTATCTGTACATTTAAAGGGGCGATGCAGCGATTTTTGTACTTTGCGCAAATACCTTTTAGGACAAACTCTGACGTTAAAACCTATAAAATACGCGTTCGTTTTTAACCACGGGCAATAGAAGTCGCGAAAAATAAAGGAAACGATCAGCGTTTACCCCCTCAACTCGCAGCCAAGACAAGCGGCCACTTTATTTGGAGTCGATTTTATGGCGCCAATGTTGATCAAAGCCACGCGCTAAGGTTGGCAAAGCACAGGACACTCGCTGAGTTCCAGACAAGGGTGTGGTTCGGCAATTGTCATCATTGTAGCGATTGGACACGAGCGGCTACCCGAATGCTTGTCGAGCTATTGATTATCTTGAGCCTAAACCGAGTGCTCACGCAATTCTCGGGTCTAATCTATGATCCGCATTCAAATATTACCACTGGGCGTACTGCGACCCCCTAGCTACGTCGTCAAGATTTGTGAAGAAAGAACTGAGAGAAAACTCTCGTTTTTGTCTTTGGAATGACACCGCAACAAATAAGTATCTTAGTCAGTGGTGTTGCGTGCAGGTATATACTCCGTTCACCCTTAGCTGAGACTAGAAGCTCCGCCTTCAGTGCGAGCTTTCTGCCCTAGCTAACACGAGTGCGAACGCTCACGCACACGCATCCAAAGCACTGCGGAAGCCAGCGAGCTAGTGCTGAAGGCGGAGCTTCTTGTCTCAGCTTAAGGGTGAGCGGAGTACAGACCTTTCCAATGTTTACAGAATCACAGTCCAGCGTCCGATCTTCACAACCCAGCACGTGCGTGTTGGGTTATGCCAGCAGCACGTGCGCTTCGGACTACGAGCAAAGCACACGCCATACGCACAAACACTCAAAATGGCACCCGCCACACGCTCTTTTTTGGAAAGGTCTATAGACGAGTGCAAGCAAAGGGACTGGCGGCTGACATGTCTTTGCTCGTGCGGACAAGTTCGTGCAATTTGAAGCTTGCCAAAGCTATGTTCGGGCGGAAGCTGCACGTGCTTGCAAGCATGGAGCAGCAGTCAGGGCGCCATGCTTGCAATTGTCTACGCTGGGGTCGGACTATCCGCGACTCCAGCGAACTATAGGGGCGTGCTGGTCAGACACAATGGCGGGCAGACGAAAGAAGGTCGTTTTCGTCGTTTTCTTCGTTTAGCCCACGGACGACCATACATTTCTTGCACTGCAGTGTAATATTGGTGTGACGTATAAAAGCAAAAGCGGTTTCTCGACGGTAGAAACCTTCTTCCGGTCACTGCGTAGGAATGACACGGCGGAAGCATAAAATATAATTACTGGAAGTGATGTTTGTTACTATGCTGCCTACGAGAACCAAGTAGCGATAGCAGACGACAGAGTCAAACGACCCTGTCGTTTTGACTCTGTCGAAAAGCTCTGTGAGCTTTTCCGAAAACCTCTAGAGCTTTTCAGTGTTACGGCTACGCGGTGTCGATTTCGCTGGAGTCGCCAATACTTCTTTGACCATTAAGCTGAGACTACAGCCAAAGCTGCAAGCGCGAGCTAGCCCGCGCTCACGGCTTCGAGACAGACTCTTTTCGTTTGCAGGAGGACATTTCAAAGCTACGATCTCGTGCTCTCGTGGTTGTAGCATTGGCTGCAGTCTTAGCTTGATACGCCATTTCGATATGTACAAGTCCTCAGCCCAACTTGCGATATCCTCAGTCGGAACAAGAATGAGTGGCGTCGTTGAGACAGCACAAATTCTTGTTGGCTCCTCAAATTCTGGGCCCTATCAACGACATTTGATTTGACCTTTGCGTTGAGTGTATGCTACGAAGACGTTTCAAGGTGCTCATTCACCGGTGAGAACTCTCCTTGCCCACCACTAGGTCGCTAATTTCCAAATCTTGCCGGTTTGGCCAGATCGAACTGCAAGTGCAGCTAAGCCTCACGTTCCCGGCTGCCAAGATACTCAAAGATACTCATAAAAATCAGAGCCGCCCGCTGCGGTGCACATTACGCGGCGTACCATGGCGTACACAGAGACGACGCCACGCCCGCCCCAAGCTATCACAGTCATCGTGAAATTCACGAAACGCCTCAACCTCGCCGCGTTCGACGTCCGCGTCCTCAGGGACTCGGTACATGCGGCAGCATGACTCAACGCCAAGGGACACCTACCTGAATATCCTCACCACACAATACATCCTGGCCGTTGACACTTATCGTTGCTCGAATGCAGCCCAACTCCATCCGTCAGCGGAAGGGCCTGTGGAACTACCACCTACGTACCGCTGACCCTATCAACGCACGTGGCGTTATTAACGGCATACCCGCCTCGGTTCCGAATGAGCGGCTACAGGATATAATCGAGGTAGAACAGGCGAAACATCTTACCGTCCACAGACTCGGAAACTTCAACAATGTCATGGTGGCGGTGGAAGGCCCATGCCTACCCCGCTTCGCCTTAATCAATCACGTTTTTAAGAGCCTCTACTCATTCCGGCGCATATACTTGGTTTGCATGCACTGCTTCATGCTCGGAAACGGCACCGATGTGTGCACCAACCGGGCAACGTTTCGCACATGCTCTAATTGTTGCAAGACATTTCCCAGCGGCCAGGATATCCCCCCGCACGAATGCACCCAATGCTGCCGCAACTGCAGGAGGCGAATACTCACCGGCTTCAAATGACGCCCAGCCAGACAGCAACCAAATGTTGAGGCGGGTTCACAAGCCCACAGCAGTGTCGCAACAGGTTGCGCGGCCAGCAACAGTTCCAGGTGATATCATTGAACTTTTCGTACTACCGCCGGCAGCGCACACCAAAAAGTCATACACGTCAGTGGCGACACCATGAGCAGTACGAGGACAGATTTTTCGATCGCTACTACCAACCGCTTCGATCTACCCCGCCAAGCCAGCCGCAGCCGCAGTCGGACCCGCAGCGTCCGTCAAGAGCCAACTAATTATCAAAGCCCACCTCACAAGATTGCCAAAATATCTGCCATACCAGAGCACAAGCAAAGCTCGCAAACCGGCAATCTGCCAGCACCAAAGGTGGGTGAGCCGGTTCGTCCACATCCCTCATCAGCGTTCTCTCAATCCTCTTCTCTTTCTTTACAAACGGCACATCACAATTCACGCTGTCCAAAGCTTCACCTATTGTACTCCCAAATAATTCAACGCTCCGTCATACACCCCACAGTAAACTTTGCGCTGGAACATACAACCACGCATCGCTTTCAACATGCAGTCCAACCACTGACAAATAAAGTAGATAGCCTAAGGATTGCAGTAACGATAATTTGGAACATGCAAGACAAAATTCAGTACCTCAAACAAGAGATCGCACAGACTGATGCCATAGTTTAACAGCTTGTAATTAATATTCAAATGATAGCTCATGCTCAAGCAACCACAGATTTCAACGTCGAGGAACACTCCTTCCAAGCACCGTCGTAATATAAGCAACCTCCAATCGGTCACTCATAATATAGCAATGGAACTGGCGGGGTCTCCGCAAGAAGGGAAGGCTTCTTCAAAAATTCATCCGAAAACAGATTAAAAAAAAAGAAGTCATCCTAATTTAAGAAACCAACGGCCCAGTTGAACTTCCAGGGTACGAACACTTTATGCAAGGCAGTATCACCAAAAGAGATAAAAAGAGCTCCGGTGGAGACTCGCATCACAATTAGCACCCTGTTGTACGTGGCTCAGCAGAAATCAACTATCCAGATCGATACCGGCCTCATCAACAACTCAACTCAAAAGCACTTCACGGTATAATGTCGCCTCGGCACTGGAGATGTTCTTATCGTCAATGCGTACTGGAGCCCGGGACTGTATCGGCCATCTTTGGCGTGCAAATAAACGTACACACAGCAACATAAGCAGATGGACATCGTTATAGCTGGTGACTTCAACGCGCATAACAAATCTAGGGGTTATCAGCGCACTACCGAGGCGGGGATGCTGCTCGAACGGAAAGCTCAAGACAGCAGATATTACATTCCTCAACGACACAACAGACTACACGAGGCAGGGCAACAGCATCGAGCGGGACACTAACCCAGACCTCAGTTGGCTCCTCGGCGCTGGGAACGTCACGTGGATCAATCTTCACAATAATCTAGGCAGTGATTATCGCATCATTGAAATCACTCTAGCTTTTCCTCACACCAGGATCCGTCCCGTTCACTCAGTCCCTTAAACACAACTCAACGACTGACACCGATTCCGGTTAGATCTAGACAAGTCACAGGGGCCATTAGACCTAGAGTCGAAGGTTAACTTCATTCCCGAAACGAAAACTATCAAGCGCACCTTATAACACCCCGATATAGCTTCTCATCTTCTTAACTTATGGAATAAACAAAACAGACTGGTTCAAAAATGGATAAAAGAACAGAAAGGAACTTGAGGCTTTTTCAAGGCCATTACGCAAATCAAGATTGAGGCAGAAGAAGACGCGCAACAACCGTGCACCGAAAATTGGCTTGAAACCTATAACAAGGGTAATGGTCAACTCTCCGCTCAAAAGTTTCTAACGTTTTACGCACACTTTTTGGTCAAGGCACGACACACCATGGTCAAAATCATGATGCATTCTGGCAAGACGAAAGAACTGACAGCATATTAAATTCATCAAACCGTCTACCCCATCAGCCCCATTGAGAAACCATTCTCGATTATCCACACGAATCACCCAAGAATAGCACCACTGGTATAAGCAGCCCCTTTACGTTAGGTGAGCTAAATGCGGCACTATCCGTTCTCAAACTAAACACAACACCTGGTAAAGACGGTATTACTTAACACTACGCTCCGCAACCTCCCACTGCCACTGTTACCGCACCTATTAGAACACATCAACAACATATGGGAATCCGGCATCCTATATCCAGAATGGAAAAATGCAGTGATGCTGCCCATACCAGTGGTGCTATTCTTGGGTGATTCGTGTGGATAATCGAGAATGGTTTCTCAATGGGGCTGATGGGGTAGACGGTTTGATGAATTTAATATGCTGTCAGTTCTTTCGTCTTGCCAGAATGCATCATGATTTTGACCATGGTGTGTCGTGCCTTGACCAAAAAGTGTGCGTAAAACGTTAGAAACTTTTGAGCGGAGAGTTGACCATTACCCTTGTTATAGGTTTCAAGCCAATTTTCGGTGCACGGTTGTTGCGCGTCTTCTTCTGCCTCATCTTGATTTGCGTAATGGCCTTGAAAAAGCCTCAAGTTCCTTTCTGTTCTTTTTATCCATTTTTGAACCAGTCTGTTTTGTTTATTCCATAAGTTAAGAAGATGAGAAGCTATATCGGGGTGTTATAAGGTGCGCTTGATAGTTTTCGTTTCGGGAATGAAGTTAACCTTCGACTCTAGGTCTAATGGCCCCTGTGACTTGTCTAGATCTAACCGGAATCGGTGTCAGTCGTTGAGTTGTGTTTAAGGGACTGAGTGAACGGGACGGATCCTGGTGTGAGGAAAAGCTAGAGTGATTTCAATGATGCGATAATCACTGCCTAGATTATTGTGAGGATTGATCCACGTGACGTTCCCAGCGCCGAGGAGCCAACTGAGGTCTGGGTTAGTGTCCCGCTCGATGCTGTTGCCCTGCCTCGTGTAGTCTGTTGTGTCGTTGAGGAATGTAATATCTGCTGTCTTGAGCTTTCCGTTCGAGCAGCATCCCCGCCTCGGTAGTGCGCTGATAACCCCTAGATTTGTTATGCGCGTTGAAGTCACCAGCTATAACGATGTCCATCTGCTTATGTTGCTGTGTGTACGTTTATTTGCACGCCAAAGATGGCCGATACAGTCCCGGGCTCCAGTACGCATTGACGATAAGAACATCTCCAGTGCCGAGGCGACATTATACCGTGAAGTGCTTTTGAGTTGAGTTGTTGATGAGGCCGGTATCGATCTGGATAGTTGATTTCTGCTGAGCCACGTACAACAGGGTGCTAATTGTGATGCGAGTCTCCACCGGAGCTCTTTTTATCTCTTTTGGTGATACTGCCTTGCATAAAGTGTTCGTACCCTGGAAGTTCAACTGGGCCGTTGGTTTCTTAAATTAGGATGACTTCTTTTTTTTTAATCTGTTTTCGGATGAATTTTTGAAGAAGCCTTCCCTTCTTGCGGAGACCCCGCCAGTTCCATTGCTATATTATGAGTGACCGATTGGAGGTTGCTTTATTACGACGGTGCTTGGAAGGAGTGTTCCTCGACGTTGAAATCTGTGGTTGCTTGAGCATGAGCTATCATTTGAATATTAATTACAAGCTGTTAAACTATGGCATCAGTCTGTGCGATCTCTTGTTTGAGGTACTGAATTTTGTCTTGTATGTTCCAAATTATCGTTACTGCAATCCTTAGGCTATCTACTTTATTTGTCAGTGGTTGGACTGCATGTTGAAAGCGATGCGTGGTTGTATGTTCCGGCGCAAAGTTTACTGTGGGGTGTATGACGGAGCGTTGAATTATTTGGGAGTACAATAGGTGAAGCTTTGGACAGCGTGAATTGTGATGTGCCGTTTGTAAAGAAAGAGAAGAGGATTGAGAGAACGCTGATGAGGGATGTGGACGAACCGGCTCACCCACCTTTGGTGCTGGCAGATTGCCGGTTTGCGAGCTTTGCTTGTGCTCTGGTATGGCAGATATTTTGGCAATCTTGTGAGGTGGGCTTTGATAATTAGTTGGCTCTTGACGGACGCTGCGGGTCCGACTGCGGCTGCGGCTGGCTTGGCGGGGTAGATCGAAGCGGTTGGTAGTAGCGATCGAAAAATCTGTCCTCGTACTGCTCATGGTGTCGCCACTGACGTGTATGACTTTTTGGTGTGCGCTGCCGGCGGTAGTACGAAAAGTTCAATGATATCACCTGGAACTGTTGCTGGCCGCGCAACCTGTTGCGACACTGCTGTGGGCTTGTGAACCCGCCTCAACATTTGGTTGCTGTCTGGCTGGGCGTCATTTGAAGCCGGTGAGTATTCGCCCTCTGCAGTTGCGGCAGCATTGGGTGCATTCGTGCGGGGGGATATCCTGGCCGCTGGGAAATGTCTTGCAACAATTAGAGCATGTGCGAAACGTTGCCCGGTTGGTGCACACATCGGTGCCGTTTCCGAGCATGAAGCAGTGCATGCAAACCAAGTATATGCGCCGGAATGAGTAGAGGCTCTTAAAAACGTGATTGATTAAGGCGAAGCGGGGTAGGCATGGGCCTTCCACCGCCACCATGACATTGTTGAAGTTTCCGAGTCTGTGGACAGTAAGATGTTTCGCCTGTTCTACCTCGATTATATCCTGTAGCCGCTCATTCGGAACCGAGGCGGGTATGCCGTTAATAACGCCACGTGCGTTGATAGGGTCAGCGGTCACGTAGGTGGTAGTTCCACAGGCCCTTCCGCTGACGGATGGAGTTGGGCTGCATTCGAGCAACGATAAGTGTCAACGGCCAGGATGTATTGTGTGGTGAGGATATTCAGGTAGGTGTCCCTTGGCGTTGAGTCATGCTGCCGCATGTACCGAGTCCCTGAGGACGCGGACGTCGAACGCGGCGAGGTTGAGGCGTTTCGTGAATTTCACGATGACTGTGATAGCTTGGGGCGGGCGTGGCGTCGTCTCTGTGTACGCCATGGTACGCCACGTAATGTGCACCGCAGCGGGCGGCTCTGATTTTCATGAGTATCTTTGAGTATCTTGGCAGCCGGGAACGTGAGGCTTAGCTGCACTTGCAGTTCGATCTGGCCAAACCGGCAAGATTTGGAAATTAGCGACCTAGTGGTGGGCAAAGAGAGTTCTCACCGGTGAATGAGCACCTTGAAACGTCTTCGTAGCATACACTCAACGCAAGGTCAAATCAAATGTCGTTGATAGGGCCCAGAATTTGAGGAGCCAACAAGAATTTGTGCTGTCTCAACGACGCCACTCATTCTTGTTCCGACTGAGGATATCACAAGTTGGGCTGAGGACTTGTACATATCGAAATGGCGTATCAAGCTAAGACTGCAGCCAATGCTACAACCACGAGAGCACGAGATCGTAGCTTTGAAATGTCCTCCTGCAAACGAAAAGAGTCTGTCTCGAAGCCGTGAGCGCGGGCTAGCTCGCGCTTGCAGCTTTGGCTGTAGTCTCAGCTTAATGGTCAAAGAAGTATTGGCGACTCCAGCGAAATCGACACCGCGTAGCCGTAACACTGAAAAGCTCTAGAGGTTTTCGGGAAAAGCTCTACAGAGCTTTTCGACAGAGTCAAAACGACAGGGTCGTTTTGACTCTGTCGTCTGCTATCGCTACTTGGTTCTCGTAGGCAGCATAGAAACAAACATCACTTCCAGTAATTATATTTATGCTTCCGCCGTGTCATTCCTACGCAGTAACCGGAAGAAGGTTTCTACCGTCGAAAACCGCTTTTGCTTTTATACGTCACACCAATATTACACTGCAGTGCAAGAAATGTATGGTCGTCCGTGGGCTAAACGAAGAAAACGACGAAAACGACCTTCTTTCGTCTGCCCGCCATTGTGTCTGACCAGCACGCCCCTATAGTTCGCTGGAGTCGCGAATAGTCCGACCCCAGCGTAGACAATTGCAAGCATGGCGCCCTGACTGCTGCTCCATGCTTGCAAGCACGTGCAGCTTCCGCCCGAACATAGCTTTGGCAAGCTTCAAATTGCATGAACTTTTCCGCACGAGCAAAGACATGTCAGCCGCCAGTCCCTTTGCTTGCACTCGTCTATAGACCTTTCCAAAAAAGAGCGTGTGGCGGGTGCCATTTTGAGTGTTTGTGCGTATGGCGTGTGCTTTGCTGGTAGTCCGAAGCGCACGTGCTGCTGGCACAACCCAACACGCACGTGCTGGGTTGTGAAGATCGGACGCTGGACTGTGATTCTGTAAACATTGGAAAGGTCTGTACTCCGCTCACCCTTAAGCTGAGACAAGAAGCTCCGCCTTCAGCACTAGCTCGCTGGCTTCCGCAGTGCTTTGGATGCGTGTGCGTGAGCGTTCGCACTCGTGTTAGCTAGGGCAGAAAGCTCGCACTGAAGGCGGAGCTTCTAGTCTCAGCTTAAGGGTGAACGGAGTATATACCTGCACGCAACACCACTGACTAAGATACTTATTTGTTGCGGTGTCATTCCAAAGACAAAAACGAGAGTTTTCTCTCAGTTCTTTCTTCACAAATCTTGACGACGTAGCTAGGGGGTCGCAGTACGCCCAGTGGTAATATTTGAATGCGGATCATAGATTAGACCCGAGAATTGCGTGAGCACTCGGTTTAGGCTCAAGATAATCAATAGCTCGACAAGCATTCGGGTAGCCGCTCGTGTCCAATCGCTACAATGATGACAATTGCCGAACCACACCCTTGTCTGGAACTCAGCGAGTGTCCTGTGCTTTGCCAACCTTAGCGCGTGGCTTTGATCAACATTGGCGCCATAAAATCGACTCCAAATAAAGTGGCCGCTTGTCTTGGCTGCGAGTTGAGGGGGTAAACGCTGATCGTTTCCTTTATTTTTCGCGACTTCTATTGCCCGTGGTTAAAAACGAACGCGTATTTTATAGGTTTTAACGTCAGGAGTTTGTCCTAAAAGGTATTTGCGCAAAGTACAAAAATCGCTGCATCGCCCCTTTAAATGTACAGATACGTCGGAGAGATCTCGCTCTAAAAAGGTTTGAATATTTTCTCAGGTCTCATCGAAAGCCCGCGCTGCAAAACCCAAGGACGGTTTGCTGACTAGTGCAGAAATTCTATTCGCTGAATTAAAAAAATAAAGTTTTTCCTAGTTTGGGACGAAGCAGTATCAAATGGCTGCCAGGAAACTCTCGTTGCTTTAATCAAATAAGTTCGATTCCGCTCTAAAAGAAAAGGGCAGAGGCAAAATGTAGCAGTGAAAGGAGCGGTCGCCGTTTACTTTACGAGCGGCGAGCAATGGAGCTGCTCTAAAAAGTCGTAGTAAAGAAATACGACACCAAAAAGAACATTGGCCCATTACTGTTTATGACGCCATTTTTACAGCTTTGTTAAGAGAAATAGTTACACTGGCGTCCCTGGCCGGTCATTCTGTTTCCGGCACTCGTCTCGAGCGGACACAGGTTTATGGGCTTCGAAGGAGCGGTGATAGCGGCCGTTGCCGGCCGTAGTATCATGACTGAGTCATCGCCGGAATCTTATCGCATAGTTCTGCCTCCCCTGCCATCATGAGATATGCTCTTGAACTAGGAACTTCTGTACGCCGACGTTAAGCGCGATCCAAACCAACGCGTTTTTGTACGCGCGTAGGTCGTGCGCTTCCCGGAAATTGCGGATTTCATGATGTCGCGCCGAATCCTTGCGCCTTCCGGGCGCGCATAAAGAAATTGGATGATTTTAGCTTTTTCTAAACGCACACGACAACGCACTGTAACGTAGAAGGGTGCTCCTCTCCCATATCCTCTCCCGGTCAATCGGTGGAGGGCACCAGTTCCGGCTCC
>JAZHYW010070037.1:0-19224 GCA_037355805.1 Ixodes ricinus
ATGTATTTGCATTACGTAGCGTTAACGTCTTCTACTTTGTCCGTGCTCCCTGCCATGTTTGTATTCTTTCTGCGTGCTCATTTTTATGTTTAATGCCTCGCAGCATACTGGTCATTGACGACGCAGGTGCCGAGCAAACATAAAGCCGCCGCTTACGCCGCCAACCGAAGTGACTTCTACTCTTAGTTCTTTATTATATTCATCGCGCCAGAAATTCGTCTATTGGACTCGAATGAAGTCTCAGAGGTGCTGCTTCGACTGCCAGTGCACATGTCATCAGTGTAGGCAGAGCAAACTGACGCAGCAATCGCGACGGCGAGAGCCGACCGCGCTCTCGATCTGGCCGTACCGCGCTCGCTCTGGCGGAAATGTGAGCGTGGTACTCGAGCTTCCGTTAGCTTACTGAAGTTGAAAGATCGCCACTTTGTCGCCGCGAATCCTTTTCGGCCCCTTCGAACGGTCGCGAAGCCGTTGCGCCCGGCGTATCCTACGCAGCATCTTTCCGAAATTGTTCGTGCAGCATCGCAACCGATTCATCGTGTGTTGAAAGCTCGAAACAAATGCCGTCCGTGGCGCCTTTTATGTGTAACTTCCTTTCTTAAACAAATTGAAGTTGAAAAACGTGCGAACCTAACAGTGTACAAATAATTTTAAATTATATTGATAAAAAGAATATGTATACATATATATATATTTATTTATTTATTTGTGTAGATCGATGCGCAAAAAAAATAGTCGCGCTTGTAGTGCTTCGGTCGTGAAATTGTATTGTGACGCTACGCATACAGATGCGTAAAACATTGTCTTCAAACTTGCCCTGTTTAGAATCACTACCCTTGGGGCCGAGACAGCCGTGTTTAGAAATTCAAAAGCTGGCCTTCAGGGAGCTGTCCTGTTCAATCGGTATTGGCAAAGCAGGGTAGACGCTAGTGCGTGTTTTTAGGCCAATTCTGTCTTCCAGGTTAGGGTGCAGGTGACTGCCGGTCTCGAAGCTAGTGATAAGGCAGAGCACGGAACCTGGACTAAAAGCCCAAGGCCACGCATAACTATCCACTGCACTATCTACCTTTGGGTGCTAGCTACTAACTCCTCTGGTTTGGCTCCATTGTTGAGATGGGTCTGAAGATTAGTTTCTTGTAAGGCACCCCGTTCTGGGCCGCTTTCTACTCTCGTCATTACTGTCATTTTCCCCTCTCCCTAAGCTGAAGGCGTGGTGTGACGCGTACTCGCCGGACCAATGAGGCGGTTTACTTTATCGCTTGAATCCGCCTCTCGTGCGCGGGTAACGGCAGGAGCGTGATCACGTGGTTTGACGGATGACGCATTAGCCGTTTAGCAAACCTGGAATGCCTGCGCAGACCGGACCTAGCTTCGAGACGCCCAGGTCTCGCGTGTGACGGCCTCCGCAGGCCTGGCTGCAGATTTCGCGCTCTGCGTTAGATGCGGTAAATCTCAGTTCTAAAGTTCTGATCACCAGCAGCAGACATTTCATCTTAGTGCCAAGTGCGATCTTCAATATGCGGATTGCCAAGACCATGGATATTCTTTCGGCAGCGCCTACACACCGGTGATCTTCCTTTGTTGTGGGCATACATGTGACAACTAGCTTCGACGGACCGAAGACACAACTGACCGCCTTCTCTTCCATGTGAGTGACAAGGAGAAGTTCTCCTGACCATTGGGGATAGATATTCTTGCTACGCAATGTACGTTTTGTCCCTATCCGATGAGATTGAACCGTGTCGAACTCTGTGCGAGGAATCTCCGACGAGTTTAACGTATAATCCAGAGTGATCGACCCGAAAGGCCCTGTACAAGCGCTATTTGCAAGTGCTTTTTATTCTAATAGACCGCGAGAGACGTTCTGATTGGTTATTTTTGTGTTCGAAGTCATTTTTATTTATTTATTTTTTGTTAAAATATGGCTGTCTTCTTAGCGGAAGATGTGTGCTGTAGTAAAAAGTCCTCCCGGTATTTCCAAGCCGAATACCACAGAGCGTTGTGTAGTCCTTATTTGCCGAGGTTTGGCTTGTTGGGTGGAGTGCAGTGTCAGTTATGTCACCGCGCTCTGCGAAGTGTAATTCGCCAGTAATTGTCTCTACACGACAAGCTATTTTATCTGCGCGATTTATTTTAAACTCTTGATTGATTCAAGCATCAAGTTCTGTTAAACTGTCATGTTGTTACGTATACCGGGGTATTTGTTGAATTGTTAATTTAGTAGTGCGTTTGACACTGGTGAGCTGAAGAGGGAGGGCGGCGGTTGCATTTATAAATTGTAAATATTATGGAGGCAATATGGGTACAACAATAACTACATATTTCCGTTACGCAAATACCGTAAATCTTAAAAGCGTTTTTTTGTTTTTTCAAATCGACGTAGAAATATTGGTGTGAACTTAAATGGCGCGATTGTAATTCTTAAGACTTCTTAAAGCTAGATGAAAGGTCGAGGGACGCCATGATGTTGAAAGAGTAGAGTTAAGCAATTTATGAAATAGTACGAAGGGTACTATTTGAATACTTTTTACACCACTATCAATATTTTAATCTAGATCGATCGAGCTCTGGGTAAGGACAAGACGGACGAACAAAACAATAGTAAACGCCTGGGCCGTCTTTCTAGAAACAGCGTCTCAGCTGAGACGGGGGAAAAAAGGGTAGTCAAAGACAGCGTACGAGCTGAACGGGACTCAAATATCGACTCAAGACGCTCGCGCGTCCCATTCTTTAGTGCTTTTCTTCACCCAGTCTAAGCTGAGACACTGATTCCACCAAGCCGACCCCGGTGTTTTACCTGCGCATCTATTTATTTTAGAAGGTAGTACTAAGTTTTTTACATACAAAATAACGAAAAATAATTCACTGGAAAAGAAAGTTTATAATATAGAAAAGTAAACATAAAAATGTCGGTAGGCCTTTCCGAGGTTTTATAGTTGCAGAGCAACTGAGCCGATTAATCGAATGGTTAATTAAAGGGCGGCGAATAATAATGAAGCTGTGTTTTATTTTGATATTCATTATTGACAAGCGTAAGAGAGAACTGAGAGCCTCTGAAACCCTTCGCCTGAATCCGAACCACCGCTTCTGTCTCTTTCAGAATCCTGTGGCCAGGCCCCTGCGTGGAATCCCTTTGCCCAGCTCTTCACCCAGCCCTCTGCTCTGTCCACTACCGAGCGTGCCGCCGAGTCTGCCTAGGCCCCCCTGGTTGCTCATTTTTTTTAAATATTTTTATTCGATTTAAATAAATTATGAACTATCAAACGTTATGGACAATTCCTTTGCATGCTTTATTGATTTCTAAAGTGTCTAAATGTGGTAAAATTGCTGCATTTATTAGATTTTAGTATCAGAAAGAAAACAGTGCTTGAGAAAAAAGGGCAAGGGACTTGCTTGGTTCTCTGCACTCTTTTTGTGACACTGGTTAGAACACTGACTGAAAAATGGCATCCAATAATGTCATATACAATGGATGCAAAAAATAGCCAGTGTAATAAACTGGATGCCAATATTGGAATAGCCAATATTTAAGCCAATGTTGGAAAAGCCACTGTGTAAGGCGCTGGATGCCAATGTTGGTTAGCCAACGGTGAAACCTTTATGCCAATATTGGATAAAAAAGTGCAAACCACGTTGGTCCAACCTGGGCTAGAACGTTGGCAAACCAGTGGTCCAACATTGGCACCAATGTTGGACCACCATTGGATCGGGTGGCGTTTTCGAAAATGCCAACGTCAGACCAATATTGGAACAATTTTTTGCCAACATTGGTCCAACGGGGGTCCAACAATGGTGTGCTGCCTGGGCACCTGCGTGTGTGACCGTTGGCCAGGGACGCCTTTTTCTTACTTTTTTGTTACTAGACACACGGTTATTCACATCGGTAAAAAAAGCTGCACAGGTCATATTTCAGGCGTCTCAATACCGTGACAACACAACAAATTCACAGCGTCCCAGTCGAGCTTATCGGAAACCTGAGACAGTTTTCATAAAAAAGGGAAGAGTTTCATGAAGGTCCCAAGTAAGCGCTGGACTTAGCAAAGTTCAAGGGACGCACACGGCACCGCTTGTGCGGTGTAGCACGCGGTTAGAAGAACAGAGTTATAAACGAAGGCACGATGAATTATCAAGGTATGCTTTCCATAACTGTGCATAATTTTTGGTCCCAGTTTTTGTAAGTCCACTAGACCGCGGCCCGTGCTCAACTTCTCGGCATCTAGACATACACGAATGTATTTTGACACACTAGATGTCCACGGGATGCCGTGGAAGTTCTCGGTCATGAAGTTCCAGTTTCCCAGCCAGGCACCTACATATTTATCCAGGTTCATCTCTGCGCCGGAAGTGATGCAAAAGTTAAAACATTGGTTAGGGCTAGTTGGTACATATCGATTAAAACTGGTTAAAAGGTGCGAACTGAAACACGGATGGCGCTTGTACGTGTTGTACGTTTGTCTTTTTTAGCCCTGTTTTAGTTGACGCCTTTAACTTTTAGCATTTGCTGCACAACCGCTCGCACCTGAGTGGCCGACGAGCACACCACAGACACATCGTCTGCATATGCCAAAATCTTGAGCGAGCCTGACGACAAGGCCAGTCCCCTAATATTCGCATCATTGACAACAGTCCTACAGAGAGGTTGAAGGTAGAGCGCGAACAGGATCGGCGAGGGAGGGTAGCCTTTCTCGCTGCAGTCTGCTTACCAATGTTGCGGAATGGGCATCCCCATTCCATTCCCATTCCATTCCGGTGAATTAGAGTTTTCGATAATTCAATTCCGTTCAACTCCTAGGAGTCGGAACACTGGGCCCATTCCCACTCCTGGATTGGCTGAATCGTTCCATTCCATTCCTCTAATTCCTAAACGTAAGAACTGGCACTTGACAGCTACACTGTGTTCCCGGCATGAGCAGCGTACAGCTGACAATATCAAACGCATAAACAATTGCAAAAAACAAACAAGAACGTAATTACCTCAAAAGCGCTGATGGCACAAAGTGTTTGTTTACATTGTACTGCATACATCGAGAAAGACCCTTGATATGTTGATGCTTGTTTAAAGCCCCGTTCACACATATGCAACTGAGTAAGACCGAGAGAGACCAGACCGGTTTTAAGCCTCTTGCGACGTCTTAGGACCGGATGCGCTGCAGCGGAGCTGGTCCTAACACGTCAAAAGTGGCTTAAAAACCGGTCTGGTCTCTCGGTCTTACTCGGTTGCAAATGTGTGAACGGCGCTTTAGGCATCGGTCTCGCGACCAATTGGCTCGCAACACGGCCAGCGTGTTTGGCATTTGACTTTTTGGGACATACGTGGCCAGCGTGTTTGTTTGATAAGACCAAAAAATATCCAGTTCGTGCGTGGCGCCGAAATAAGCTATATTACTGTATTCTTCAAATACGTGCACAGCAACACGGCTAGTACGCTGCTGGAACCGACTTCATGCACAGCGGCAAGATCACATCCCAACCTTCGCTTACTCATTCTCGTCTTTCCTCTTCAGATGGCGAATAAAGTTCGATGACACGAAGACTGCACCGTGTATAGTTTCGTTGCACAACTTGCAGCGTGCGTCTTGTTTATTTTCTTCGCGACTAATGTCGAAAAATGTCTTCCACGATGCCATGACTCGATCTGTGTTTTTCTTCTAATGTTCCTCTTCGCTCTGATCGAGCGGCTTGTTCAGGCAGGATACGGTACCAACCGTATCCTTCTTCGGCCTCGGTGTCAGGTTGTTCGCGTTGTGGCGATGGGTGCACAGCCGGCGTCGATGGAAGCCAAAACCTCAGTAGCAGCTAGCATCCAGCTCTTCTTCTCAGTGGCCTTCACAGCAACGGTCACGTCTCGTCTTTTTTCTGCAGGTATAGTCAGTTTGGTCACGCGAAAAGAGCGCTGACGATAGTCTACTTCGTCTTATGATGGACCACAACAGATAGCACGAGTGCCATCGAAACCAATCCAGTGCCTTCTGAGAGTCAGATGACCCTAGGGCGCAGCAACGCGCCGTGCGTGTAGTCCCGCTCGCGGTGCTGGATTCCCTGGGGTGACTCATAGCGTCCGCAGCGGTCCATCGCAAGGAGAAACGAAGAATGCAGAGACTAAAGTCAAAGGAAATGGCCGGGCATCCGCTAGCTTGCTTGTAACCCTAACCTACTTGGATGTACAACATATAACACAGAAAACAAGCTTCGGAAGAAAGCCCAATACTTACACGAAAAAATGCCGTATAAAAACGAGCGTCGGAGCAAAGCGCAAGAGGAGAAGTGAGAAGTGAAGTTCGCTTGCTTTGTTTTAATGCCGAAGCAAACCAACATTTCGCATTTCAAAGGAGTGCGCGCGAATGAACCTGGAAAGCGGCAGGGTTGGACGCCGCCTGCTAAACAACGCTCCTCAAAGTAATAACGGATCATCTTTCGGCGGCGCGCGAGTGAACGAGTTATCAGAGCTCTGCGAGTTATGAGTCGCCCCCGCTTCCAGATCTCAGTCTGTGCGCGCGTGCATTCTTTATGCCGTTGAAAAAAAAAGAAAAAAAAAACAACAAAAGAAGGACGACGAGGAGCCATAGAGCCGCCGTGCATGGCGGTTTCTTTGTTGGCCGCTCCCTTCGTTTCTTTTGCTTGGTGCTTGGTTTCTTGTTTCGCTGTCGTGTAACGCCAGTGCAGCCGGTCTACGCGTCCGTGAAAGGCGCCACCGCCCTCCCTCTTCTGCTCTTTGCTTTGACGCTTGTTTTTTGTACTGCAATTTTTTGCATATGAGTGTTTGTTAGGGCTCCACGCGTTCTAGCAATTTCCCGCTCATTTTATTTCTAAAAAAAAAAAAAAAAAACTGGGCTTATTCTATTCTTACTTTATTCCGGGCAAAAGGCATCTAATTCCATTCCCATTCCATTCCCCTCAACGCTGCCGCCATTCCATTTCCATTCCATTCCGGGGTCGCGAAAATGCGGAATCATTCCGGAATCATTCCAACTCCGGAGTGGCAACTCCGCAACACTGGTCTCATCCCTTTGCGGCGTGAGCGTTCTTCTGCCACATAATGCGCCTTTATAGTCCTACTCCAGGAGCTTGAAGATTCTGCTCTTGCACCCCCGGATGTTATTCGTGAAGACGCCAAGCGTTTTGTTTTATGGAACGACTAAGGCGCGGAGTGTTTGCGTCAAAGCGCGATTCTTAGCTTTTTTTCGGGCAGCTCTCTCCTGGCTAAACCGATAGGCAGCGAGCTGGACGTCTTGCTTGAGCTCTTCGCACATTACTGCATCTAGGAACTTCTAGCCGCTTTTGTTTTTAATGTTCCCCTTCACTTCAGCGCTCAGCCGCTCATCTTCAAGAATACTTTTATTCAGCTTCCATCCACTCAACCACGCGGAGGTGTTCTTCGCACAAGTGGCCTTTCCCACGACTGCCACCGCAAAGGCGTGGTCCGATAATGCCAGCGGTTGAAAGTCGTATGCCGATTTATTTGCCGCGAGCTCACTCGAGACGTACGCTCGCTTTAAGGCCCGTTCACACAGTAGCGTTCGGAGCGACCACTACGCTTACGAACGAACGCAACCGGTTGGAACGACGAGTTGCCATGGCAACGGAGCGCCAAACGGTCGTTTCGTTCGTGTTCGTTCGCAACGCAAGGAGTTGAACGGAGCTCAACTTTTTCTTACGTTCGGGAACGACGGGAGCGACAGGCCAATCACAGGTCGAGGAGAGCTCGGTCGCGCGCGTTGCATGCCGGTCGTGCCAGGCTCCTTCAGTCCGCAAACATGGCGTCGGTGATGATCGTCGACGTGGACGGCGTGGTGGAAACTTCTCATCGTTCCCCGTAAAAGCGCTATCCTTGACTGTGAATTCTCGTCGTGTGTCGCTATGATAACCCAGCACGTACTAGAAGGGAAGATCCACCTACTCGTGCGGTGATCTCGTGGCGGCACTCTCAAGACAGCAGAAACGCCCGTGCCGTCGTGTTTGTTTATTTTGACTACAGTGGTGCTTTCTTAGCATTCGTGTCCTCGAACATCGCCCGGATTTCTTTTTTGGCGCATTCCATGCGTGTGCTCAAGTTCAAGGTATTTCTGGTGCGTACCGTATGAAGGATGCGATTTTTGTCGCGTTTTCATCACCCGAGAAAGGTGATTAGTGTTAGCAATCCTGAACGCTCGCAACGTCTATCTGATCACGAAATTATATTTCTACGTTGCTGTATCGCTGCTAAAATTACATCGTCTTTTATGATCGTAGAAAAGGCGTGTGGCGAGATTTGTACTGTTGGCAAAGTCTTGTATTAAAGTCGTGATTCTGCAAGACGGCGTACTGCATCTTTTTCCTTTTTTAATGCACTACCCTGCAAGCGTATCCTGAACAAAAAAAAAAGAGTTTAAGGTCATAGAAGACGGTCTGTCTATGTGAGTGGCAGCGCGTCCCCTTCTTTTTAGAGGCACCGCTGAAACAGCTGACGGCGGCGGAGAGGTGGTCGCCGTGCTGCCGACCCGCTGCGCTTGTGGCAGTGGTTGCAGGAGTGTACGCGCGGCGCAGAGCGGCCGCTCTGGTCACAACGGACGCAGTCGTGAATAACGGGTTCGTTTCAGATGTCTGAACCAGCCTTTACACAGCTATTGTAGGCGCACAGCAGATCTTCGTGACTGTACGCCGTAGCCGACACCTCCGGCTGTTCCGGTGAGGATTTCGCGTCGGGCTGGAAGCTGGAAACCGTCCGCCATGTTTGTAAGCGTAGCTGGATTGCTTACTATTGGCTAGGAGCAAGAGCTGAAGCTCGTTTCTCATTGGCTGTTGATTCGTTTGGTTGCATGCGGTTCCATGTGTGTACACGTCGCGCACAGTTGTCGTTGAAGTCGGAGCGGTTGCATTCGTTCGTAAGCATAGTGGTCGCTCCGAACGCAAGTGTGTGAACGGGCCTTTAGCCTTGCATGGCAGCTTCCCTGGCAATGAATATACTCTGGGCGCGGGCCCGTGCCAAAGTCTTGAACATCTTGCAAGTCAAAGTCGCACAGTAGTTTCCGAAGTTCCCCATGTGATCCCATCTGACCGCAGCCTTAGTGAGCATTCTACCGCACGCAATACGCAGTTAAAATCGGCCACCAATACCATTTTGCACGGCGTGTTCAAGTAATGACGGAGAGAGGTGAAAAGCTCTTTTCGCTCAGCGGTATCGTTTGGGGCATAAACGGGGACCAACTTATGTAAATCTTTCTTCGTACAGGACTTCCAGTCCACATATACGTCCGTTTAGATAGCTCTCCCATTCAGGGCAAGGCTCGATGCCTTTATTCTTCCGAATCAAAATGGACGTTCCGCCACTCTCCGCGCTGGCTTTGGAACAAAAAGACTCGGAAGTGCCTTCTTACGAGTAAGCCATGGATTCCAGCTGCTTCTCATTCCTTAGATTTGTTTCTTGAAGCATAGCCACATCCACGTGCTTTTGTTTGTTTTTTGCAGAAGCAAGTTCAGCACCCACTGCTTTTTTCGTGGAGCCATAAGGCTTAAGGCTGAACTCCATGGAGTGATTTATGGGACGAATAACTGACGAACGCCGCCCGATGGCTCGCTCACTTTGCGCGCAACGTAGCACCCACTGTTTTGATGCCACGCGAAGAGCAAGAGCCGCCGGGCGAAATTCGTCGATTTTTCGCAGCAAATTCATCCCATGGAGACCAGCCTTTACACAGTTCAGGGTGGCAACCTTCAATACTCTTATCGCTTTTGAAATATGGGGTGACTAGCTGGTTGCCGGCTGGCGCAAACATATGTTCGGAATACGCCACAAAGAGACACTGATAAACGAGGCCCGAGAGCTGACATACCTAAGTGGAGGGCGTCCTTCGGCGCTCTTCCATGGGAATGCGCGGCTTGGGGTCGAAACGTATATATACTTTCGCTTGAGAGTGCCGAGAGGCACTTGAAGTCCGAGCGCGTGGCGACGTTCCCGTCTTCAGAGAGCAGGTCGCCTGGGTTCTGTGAAGCATCGTCAACGGTTTCCTTTATGCCAGACTCGATCTCGGTCGTGGATCCCTCCATCAGCTCGCCTGCATCTGGTTCTTGAGCTTGAGGGACACGGTTGACCGCCATGATACCGATAGGAGTGCGTGGCGCTTCGGCCGGGGCTCCTCCGGCGTGCTGCTGGAGTGCCCCTCCTTGCTTGCCGCTGCTTGTTTAGGCGGGTGCCTCAGGCGTGGCGCTCGTCACCGGCTGCCTCAGCCTCTCCCTTATCATGGCGTCTTTATCGAAGTACCCCCCCCCCCGCCCAAGCGGCAACTTCCGTCACCGCTGCGTAAGTGCGAACGCAGTTGTCTTGTTGGTGCCCGATGCGGTTACACTTTTTTGCACCAAGGGACACGGCAGTTTCTTTGAATGTGACCCGTCATGTTGCACCGGAGGCAAAGGGGGGGGCGCTGCTGAGAACCAACACGACCACGTTCCTTCCCTGCACTCGCCGCTAGCGTGGGTGGATGTCCTTGATGACGCCGTTTTCGAGGGTCATTTTCACGAACCGCGTGGTGGACTGGACGACCGCGAAGCCGTCAGCCCTCCACGTGTCCCGAGTGACCTTGCTCACCTTTCGGTACGGCTCGGGTGCTCGCCAAAACATGTTGTCGCTAACGTGGAAGGGAGATAATGAAGTTCAAGGCGCACCTCGTCGTTGTTGGGATCCACGACGAGGCACTTCTTGCCTTTAAATTCAGGTTTGCATGCGTCTAGCAGCTTTTGAGGAGCTTCCGGCGACTGGAATGTGAAGAGTCAGACGTGATTCATTTGGTACGGCCCTCCCGTTTTTAGAGCGCGAAGGACGCCCAAGCGGTGCAGCTCGCCCTTGAAAGTTTGATCCTCTACGGGCGTCGCGTAAAGTGCAATCCAAAACAAATCGTTTTTGTGCGCGCGTAGATCGTGCGGCTCCCGGAAGTTGCGTATTTCGTGACGTTTTCGCTGTTTCCGGAGCGCTTTCTGAGTCACAAGCGTGCGCGCTGGTTAGGACGGTGCGCTTTCGGGCGAGCGGAGAGCATCTGCGCCCGACGGCTATGAAACACGCACTCTTAGTCCGGTAACGGCTATTTCGGCGTGAAAAAGTGCCTCTTTTTTAACGGCTACTCGCGGCGTTACATGTCACGCCGATATTGGCGTTACAAAAGTCACGCCGATATTGGCGTTACAAAAGTCACGGCAATATTGACGTGACTTCTTTGGCGCCGTTTTGGCGTTACAATTTTAGTTCGGTAACGGCTATTTTGGCGTGAAAACGTGCCACTTTTTTAACGGCTATTCGCGGCGTTACTTGTCACGCAGATATTGACGTGGCTTTTGTGACGCCGTTTGGGCGTCAAAAACGGCTGACACTTTTAGGGTTAAATTGACGTAAAAAATGTGACCCCTCGCAACGGCTAATAGCCAATTGGTCGCAATGAAAATTGGTGTTACAATCAAACAATATCGTTGTGCGTATATACCTATTCTCAAAAGTAAGACGGCGGCATTCGATGTATAATCTGTTCAAAAATGCTAATCTCGATAAACGCTTTCGAACCCGAAATGCGAACTGCAAAGGGACAAACGACTAAGTATCATCCCCGCGTGCTTTGCGCTTCTTGATCAAAAAGACATCACAGCCTCTTGCAATCGCTTGTTTCTTTTTTATGGCGGTCGGAGCACAAAAAAAAGAATACTATATGCAGAAATCGTATGTCAAATCGAAATAAACTAACAAGAGTCGAAAACGAGAATAACTGAGTTTCAACAGTTTATTGCGGACTTTAAAAAAAAGAACGTTTCAATCCCATGATTAGTGGTGACAGTGGGGTACATCACGGCAATTTCGTTCTTTATATTTATGAGATGCTTAAGCCTTTTGTCGTTAAGGGTGAACAGAATGCAAGCAGGAAACGGCGTTCTATTTCTGAAGAGGTGGAGTTTCTGAAGGATGTTGCGGAACCTCAAATTATTCCAGCGTGGTTCAAAGTTTTCGGTGGGTTTAAGCACAATTTGTAAATTTTAAAAACAGCCAAACGCTCACCTAAAAACTCAAGACACCCATGGCTTGCAGGCGCGTGACCACAGTATAAACACCAGCCGAACGGAGATGCAACGTTCCCACTTCCACTGGGGCCACCTGTCTCTCTCATAAACTCCTCACAGTCGCAACCTTCATAGCGACAATGGCCGCCACTACGCCACGAATGTCTGCGGACGTGAAAATTGCAGCGCAACTCTTCCTTCCGGTCCGTAAGTTCGGAGACAAAGACAAAGTGGCGAGGCACCGAATCCGAGTCCGACACTCCGTTGCGCGCCTTGTCGTGGCGAAAAAAGAAGCCGTGGGTTAGTCCAAAAATCGTCGAGTCGCCGACTCCCCCGCCCCCTCCTTCCCCCTGAAAAAGTATAATGGAGACACGTTCCGTCATGCTAAGGGGTGTCCAATACAGGACACTACGATACGTCACGACTCCTGCAAGTCGTTGCTGCGCGCCGCTGGCCCGACTGTCTGGCCGATCGGAGGGAAACTTCCTCCCGTCGTGCTCGCCGGGGAGAAGCGCCCCCCGCTAGATCTCCGCCTCGCTTCCTCCACGGCGGCCTTGCTCTGCTCATCACGTAGGTCCGGAGAGCCACTCACACGCTCTCTAGGCAGTCGGTCAATCGCTCAAGGCCTCCGCTGCTTTGGGAGTCCCGAAATGGGAAAGGGAAGACTCGAGTGTGAGGGGGCGTTTCTGAGCGTAGCCTGCGTCGTGTCCAAGGTCGTGTCATCGTCCAGCAGTTCCGTGGATTGATCGGACTCCGCGGCTCTTGTTCCAACGCACTCGTATAGACAAACAAACCTGGTTGGTTTGAATGCACTAAAATAAATGCTATATTCTTAAGTTCTCAGTAGCTTCACATACGAACTAAAAGTCTCCCTTTGTGCACTGTACTTTGTTAATTTTTTTGAGCTACGAGCGCGGATTCTGACGAAAAAAAGCTGAGCCGAGGCGGCCGAAACGCGCGCTTCGACGAAGGAATCTCCCAAATCCATCCGAAGACGACCTCTTGGCCTTCCTCGCCGAGGTGACGGCGGCCGCAAGGTCGGCGACTTCGAGCCGCGGGAGATAGACAGGCAATCAGGCATACCATTGGCAGGTAGCGTGTGACGTCAAGTCTGACGAGCACCAGAACGTCAACGATAAGTGGAGAAGGCGAGGAGGCAAGTCGTGAATGTGGCTTGCCAGCTTGGCCGGTGTCCAAACAGACATTCGACCGACGACTCCAGGACGGTTCAATTTTGACGATTTTTGCAGGAGTCGTGTGGTCTTGTAGCCTGTTCGACAGGCCTTTAGCCGTCGTTAAACCGAGTGCTCTCGCGCCGGACCTTCAAGGTCAACCGTGCTCGGGCCCCGGAACCGGCGCTTTGTCGGTTTGTTTTGCGCTCGTAACACTGCCAACGCACGCTGCCTCCGGCGAGACCCGAACTTTGAAATTGTACGTTTATTATTTTTGTGCTCTGAATTTAGCCGTTACTCGTTCTATCGGCGTTACATTATCAGCGTGACAAACAGCTTGTAACGCCAATGATGTGAGGAGCTCTTAATGTCATGGCTATAAATGATGTTGTAACGCCTAAGTGGTCTAGGATGACGTGGAAACGCTGGACTGTCATGGCTATTTTCAGGGCCACTCTCTTGTCATGCCGAAATCCACGGTATGTCACGCCTAAATAGGCTGTAGCCGTTTCATTAGCCGTTACCGGACTAAGAGTGCGGAGCCGGAACTGGTGCCCTCCACCGATTGACCGGGAGAGGATATGGGAGAGGAGCACCCTTCTACGTCACTGTGCGTTGTCGTGTGCGTTTAGAAAAAGCTAAAATCATCCAATTTCTTTATGCGCGCCCGGAAGGCGCAAGGATTCGGCGCGACATCATGAAATCCGCAATTTCCGGGAAGCGCACGACCTACGCGCGTACAAAAACGCGTTGGTTTGGATCGCGCTTAACGTCGGCGTACAGAAGTTCCTAGTTCAAGAGCATATCTCATGATGGCAGGGGAGGCAGAACTATGCGATAAGATTCCGGCGATGACTCAGTCATGATACTACGGCCGGCAACGGCCGCTATCACCGCTCCTTCGAAGCCCATAAACCTGTGTCCGCTCGAGACGAGTGCCGGAAACAGAATGACCGGCCAGGGACGCCAGTGTAACTATTTCTCTTAACAAAGCTGTAAAAATGGCGTCATAAACAGTAATGGGCCAATGTTCTTTTTGGTGTCGTATTTCTTTACTACGACTTTTTAGAGCAGCTCCATTGCTCGCCGCTCGTAAAGTAAACGGCGACCGCTCCTTTCACTGCTACATTTTGCCTCTGCCCTTTTCTTTTAGAGCGGAATCGAACTTATTTGATTAAAGCAACGAGAGTTTCCTGGCAGCCATTTGATACTGCTTCGTCCCAAACTAGGAAAAACTTTATTTTTTTAATTCAGCGAATAGAATTTCTGCACTAGTCAGCAAACCGTCCTTGGGTTTTGCAGCGCGGGCTTTCGATGAGACCTGAGAAAATATTCAAACCTTTTTAGAGCGAGATCTCTCCGACGTATCTGTACATTTAAAGGGGCGATGCAGCGATTTTTGTACTTTGCGCAAATACCTTTTAGGACAAACTCCTGACGTTAAAACCTATAAAACACGCGTTCGTTTTTAACCACGGGCAATAGAAGTCGCGAAAAATAAAGGAAACGATCAGCGTTTACCCCCTCAACTCGCAGCCAAGACAAGCGGCCACTTTATTTGGAGTCGATTTTATGGCGCCAATGTTGATCAAAGCCACGCGCTAAGGTTGGCAAAGCACAGGACACTCGCTGAGTTCCAGACATGGGTGTGGTTCGGCAATTGTCATCATTGTAGCGATTGGACACGAGCGGCTACCCGAATGCTTGTCGAGCTATTGATTATCTTGAGCCTAAACCGAGTGCTCACGCAATTCTCGGGTCTAATCTATGATCCGCATTCAAATATTACCACTGGGCGTACTGCGACCCCCTAGCTACGTCGTCAAGATTTGTGAAGAAAGAACTGAGAGAAAACTCTCGTTTTTGTCTTTGGAATGACACCGCAACAAATAAGTATCTTAGTCAGTGGTGTTGCGTGCAGGTATATACTCCGTTCACCCTTGCTGAGACTAGAAGCTCCGCCTTCAGTGCGAGCTTTCTGCCCTAGCTAACACGAGTGCGAACGCTCACGCACACGCATCCAAAGCACTGCGGAAGCCAGCGAGCTCGTGCTGAAGGCGGAGCTTCTTGTCTCAGCTTAAGGGTGAGCGGAGTACAGACCTTTCCAATGTTTACAGAATCACAGTCCAGCGTCCGATCTTCACAACCCAGCACGTGCGTGTTGGGTTGTGCCAGCAGCACGTGCGCTTCGGACTACCAGCAAAGCACACGCCATACGCACAAACACTCAAAATGGCACCCGCCACACGCTCTTTTTTGGAAAGGTCTATAGACGAGTGCAAGCAAAGGGACTGGCGGCTGACATGTCTTTGCTCGTGCGGAAAAGTTCATGCAATTTGAAGCTTGCCAAAGCTATGTTCGGGCGGAAGCTGCACGTGCTTGCAAGCATGGAGCAGCAGTCAGGGCGCCATGCTTGCAATTGTCTACGCTGGGGTCGGACTATTCGCGACTCCAGCGAACTATAGGGGCGTGCTGGTCAGACACAATGGCGGGCAGACGAAAGAAGGTCGTTTTCGTCGTTTTCGTCGTTTAGCCCACGGACGACCATACATTTCTTGCACTGCAGTGTAATATTGGTGTGACGTATAAAAGCAAAAGCGGTTTTCGACGGTAGAAACCTTCTTCCGGTTACTGCGTAGGAATGACACGGCGGAAGCATAAATATAATTACTGGAAGTGATGTTTGTTTCTATGCTGCCTACGAGAACCAAGTAGCGATAGCAGACGACAGAGTCAAAACGACCCTGTCGTTTTGACTCTGTCGAAAAGCTCTGTAGAGCTTTTCCCGAAAACCTCTAGAGCTTTTCAGTGTTACGGCTACGCGGCGTCGATTTCGCTGGAGTCGCCAATACTTCTTTGACCATTAAGCTGAGACTACAGCCAAAGCTGCAAGCGCGACGCTAGCCCGCGCTCACGGCTTCGAGACAGACTCTTTTCGTTTGCAGGAGGACATTTCAAAGCTACGATCTCGTGCTCTCGTGGTTGTAGCATTGGCTGCAGTCTTAGCTTGATACGCCATTTCGATATGTACAAGTCCTCAGCCCAACTTGTAGATATCCTCAGTCGGAACAAGAATGAGTGGCGTCGTTGAGACAGCACAAATTCTTGTTGGCTCCTCAAATTCTGGGCCCTATCAACGACATTTGATTTGACCTTGCGTTGAGTGTATGCTACGAAGACGTTTCAAGGTGCTCATTCACCGGTGAGAACTCTCTTTGCCCACCACTAGGTCGCTAATTTCCAAATCTTGCCGGTTTGGCCAGATCGAACTGCAAGTGCAGCTAAGCCTCACGTTCCCGGCTGCCAAGATACTCAAAGATACTCATAAAAATCAGAGCCGCCCGCTGCGGTGCACATTACGTGGCGTACCATGGCGTACACAGAGACGACGCCACGCCCGCCCCAAGCTATCACAGTCATCGTGAAATTCACGAAACGCCTCAACCTCGCCGCGTTCGACGTCCGCGTCCTCAGGGACTCGGTACATGCGGCAGCATGACTCAACGCCAAGTGTGACACCTACCTGAATATTCTCACCACACAATACATCCTGGCCGTTGACACTTATCGTTGCTCGAATGCAGCCCAACTCCATCCGTCAGCGGAAGGGCCTGTGGAACTACCACCTACGTGACCGCTGACCCTATCAACGCACGCGGCGTTATTAACGGCATACCCGCCTCGGTTCCGAATGAGCGGCTACAGGATATAATCGAGGTAGAACAGGCGAAACATCTTACTGTCCACAGACTCGGAAACTTCAACAATGTCATGGTGGCGGTGGAAGGCCCATGCCTACCCCGCTTCGCCTTAATCAATCACGTTTTTAAGAGCCTCTACTCATTCCGGCGCATATACTTGGTTTGCATGCACTGCTTCATGCTCGGAAACGGCACCGATGTGTGCACCAACCGGGCAACGTTTCGCACATGCTCTAATTGTTGCAAGACATTTCCCAGCGGCCAGGATATCCCCCCGCACGAATGCACCCAATGCTGCCGCAACTGCAGAGGGCGAATACTCACCGGCTTCAAATGACGCCCAGCCAGACAGCAACCAAATGTTGAGGCGGGTTCACAAGCCCACAGCAGTGTCGCAACAGGTTGCGCGGCCAGCAACAGTTCCAGGTGATATCATTGAACTTTTTCGTACTACCGCCGGCAGCGCACACCAAAAAGTCATACACGTCAGTGGCGACACCATGAGCAGTACGAGGACAGATTTTTCGATCGCTACTACCAACCGCTTCGATCTACCCCGCCAAGCCAGCCGCAGCCGCAGTCGGACCCGCAGCGTCCGTCAAGAGCCAACTAATTATCAAAGCCCACCTCACAAGATTGCCAAAATATCTGCCATACCAGAGCACAAGCAAAGCTCTGCAAACCGGCAATCTGCCAGCACCAAAGGTGGGTGAGCCGGTTCGTCCACATCCCTCATCAGCGTTCTCTCAATCCTCTTCTCTTTCTTTACAAACGGCACATCACAATTCACGCTGTCCAAAGCTTCACCTATTGCACTCCCAAATAATTCAACGCTCCGTCATACACCCCACAGTAAACTTTGCGCTGGAACATACAACCACGCATCGCTTTCAACATGCAGTCCAACCACTGACAAATAAAGTAGATAGCCTAAGGATTGCAGTAACGATAATTTGGAACATACAAGACAAAATTCAGTACCTCAAACAAGAGATCGCACAGACTGATGCCATAGTTTAACAGCTTGTAATTAATATTCAAATGATAGCTCATGCTCAAGCAACCACAGATTTCAACGTCGAGGAACACTCCTTCCAAGCACCGTCGTAATAAAGCAACCTCCAATCGGTCACTCATAATATAGCAATGGAACTGGCGGGGTCTCCGCAAGAAGGGAAGGCTTCTTCAAAAATTCATCCGAAAACAGATTAAAAAAAAAAAGAAGTCATCCTAATTTAAGAAACCAACGGCCCAGTTGAACTTCCAGGGTACGAACACTTTATGCAAGGCAGTATCACCAAAAGAGATAAAAAGAGCTTCGGTGGAGACTCGCATCACAATTAGCACCCTGTTGTACGTGGCTCAGCAGAAATCAACTATCCAGATCGATACCGGCCTCATCAACAACTCAACTCAAAAGCACTTCACGGTATAATGTCGCCTCGGCACTGGAGATGTTCTTATCGTCAATGCGTACTGGAGCCCGGGACTGTATCGGCCATCTTTGGCGTGCAAATAAACGTACACACAGCAACATAAGCAGATGGACATCGTTATAGCTGGTGACTTCAACGCGCATAACAAATCTAGGGGTTATCAGCGCACTACCGAGGCGGGGATGCTGCTCGAACGGAAAGCTCAAGACAGCAGATATTACATTCCTCAACGACACAACAGACTACACGAGGCAGGGCAACAGCATCGAGCGGGACACTAACCCAGACCTCAGTTGGCTCCTCGGCGCTGGGAACGTCACGTGGATCAATCCTCACAATAATCTAGGCAGTGATTATCGCATCATTGAAATCACTCTAGCTTTTCCTCACACCAGGATCCGTCCCGTTCACTCAGTCCCTTAAACACAACTCAACGACTGACACCGATTCCGGTTAGATCTAGACAAGTCACAGGGGCCATTAGACCTAGAGTCGAAGGTTAACTTCATTCCCGAAACGAAAACTATCAAGCGCACCTTATAACACCCCGATATAGCTTCTCATCTTCTTAACTTACGGAATAAACAAAACAGACTGGTTCAAAAATGGATAAAAGAACAGAAAGGAACTTGAGGCTTTTTCAAGGCCATTACGCAAATCAAGATGAGGCAGAAGAAGACGCGCAACAACCGTGCACCGAAAATTGGCTTGAAACCTATAACAAGGGTAATGGTCAACTCTCCGCTCAAAAGTTTCTAACGTTTTACGCACACTTTTTGGTCAAGGCACGACACACCATGGTCAAAATCATGATGCATTCTGGCAAGACGAAAGAACTGACAGCATATTAAATTCATCAAACCGTCTACCCCATCAGCCCCATTGAGAAACCATTCTCGATTA
>JAZHYW010070038.1:0-26539 GCA_037355805.1 Ixodes ricinus
GTGTTTCTTAGCCGTCGGGCGCAGATGCTCTCCGCTCGCCCGAAAGCGCACCGTCCTAACCAGCGCGCACGCTTGTGACTCAGAAAGCGCATCCGGAAACAGCGAAAACGTCACGAAATACGCAACTTCCGGGAGCCGCACGATCTACGCGCGCACAAAGACGATTTGTTTTGGATTGCACTTTACGCGACGCCCGTAGAGGATCAACACTTTCAAGGGCGAGCTGCACCGCTTGGGCGTCCTTCGCGCTCTAAAAACGGGAGGGCCGTACCAAATGAATCACGTCTGACTCTTCACATTCCAGTCGCCGGAAGCTCCTCAAAAGCTGCTAGACGCATGCAAGCCTGAATTTAAAGGCAAGAAGTGCCTCGTCGTGGATCCCAACAACGACGAGGTGCGCCTTGAACTTCATTATCTCCCCTTCCACGTTAGCGACAACATGGTTTGGCGAGCACCCGAGCCGTACCGAAAGGTGAGCAAGGTCACTCGGGACACGTGGAGGGCTGACGGCTTCGCGGTCGTCCAGTCCACCACGCGGTTCGTGAAAATGACCCTCGAAAACGGCGTCATCAAGGACATCCTCCCACGCTAGCGGCGAGTGCAGGGAAGGAACGTGGTCGTGTTGGTTCTCAGCAGCGCCCCCCCCCCCTTTGCCTCCGGTGCAACATGACGGGTCACATTCAAAGAAACTGCCGTGTCCCTTGGTGCAAAAAAGTGTAACCGCGTCGGGCACCAACAAGACAACTGCGTTCGCACTTACGCAGTGGTGACGGAAGTTGCCGCTTGGGCGAGGGGGGTGGTACTTCGATAAAGACGCCATGGATAAGGGAGAGGCTGAGGCAGCCGGTGACGAGCGCCACGCCTGAGGCACCCGCGGCGGCAACGCCGCCTAAACAAGCAACGGCAAGCAAGGAGGGTCACTCCAGCAGCACGCCGGAGGAGCCCCCGGCCGAAGCGCCACGCACTCCTATCGATATCATGGCGGTCAACCGTGTCCCTCAAGCTCAAGAACCAGATGCAGGCGAGCTGATGGAGGGATCCACGACCGAGATCGAGTCTGGCATAAAGGAAACCGTTGACGATGCTTCACGGAACCCAGGCGACCTGCTCTCTGAAGACGGGAACGTCGCCACGCGCTCGGACTTCAAGTGCCTCTCGGCACTCTCAAGGAAAGTATATATACGTTTCGACCCCAAGCCGCGCATTCCCATGGAAAAGGCGCCGAAGGACGCCCTCCACTTAGGTATGTCAACTCTCGGGCCTCGATTTATCAGTGTCTCTTTGTGGCGTATTCCGAACATATGTTTGCGCCAGCCGGCAACCAGCTAGTCACCCCATATTTCAAAAGCGATAAGAGTATTGAAGGTTGCCACCCTGAACTGTGTAAGGCTGGTCTCCATGGGATGAATTTGCTGCGAAAATCGACGAATTTCGCCCGGCGGCTCTTGCTCTTCGCGTGGCATCAAAACAGTGGGTGCTACGTTGCGCGCAAAGTGAGCGAGCCATCGGGCGGCGTTCGTCAGTTATTCGTCCCATAAATCCTCCATGGAGTTCAGCCTTAAGCCTTATGGCTCCACGAAAAAAGCAGTGGGTGCTGAACTTGCTTCTGCAAAAAACAAACAAAAAAGCACGTGGATGTCGGCTATGCTTCAAGGAACAAATCTAAGGAACGAGAAGCAGCTGGAATCCATGACTTACTCGTAAGAAGGCACTTCCGAGTCTTTTTGTTCCAAAGCCAGCGCGGAGAGTGGCGGAACGTCCATTTCGATTCGGAAGAATAAAGGCATCGAGCCTTGCCCTGAATGGGAGAGCTATCTAAACGGACGTATATGTGGACTGGAAGTCCTGTGCGAAGAAAGATTTACATAAGTTGGTCCCCGTTTATGCCCCAAACGATACCGCTGAGCGAAAAAGTTTTTCACCTCTCTCCGTCATTACTTGGACACGCCGTGCAAAACGGTATTGGTGGCCGATTTTAACTGCGTATTGCGTGCGGTAGAATGCTCACTAAGGCTGCGGTCAGATGGGATCACGTGGGGAACTTCGGAAACTACTGTGCGACTTTGACTTGCAAGATGTTCAAGACTTTGGCACGGGCCCGCGCCCAGAGTATATCCACTGCCGGAGAAGCTGCCGTGCAAGGCTAAACCGAGCGTACGTGTCGAGTGAGCTCGCGGCAAATAACTCGGCATACGACTTTCAACCGCTGGCATTATCGGACCACGCCTTTACGGCGGCAGTCGTGGGAAAGGCCGCTTGTGCGAAGAACACCTCCGCGTGGTGAAGTGGATGGAAGCTGAATAAAAGTCTTCTTGAAGATGAGCGGCTGGCGCTGAAGTGAAGGGGAACATTAAAAAACAAAAGCGGCTAGAAGTTCGTAGATGCAGTAATGTGCGAATGAGCTCGAGCAAGACGTCAAGCTCGCTGCCTATCGGTTCAACCAGGAAAGCTGCCCGAAAAAAGCTAAGAATCGCGCTCTGACGCAAACACTCCGCACCTTAGTCGTTGCATAAAACAAAACGCTTGGCGTCATCACGAATAACATCCGGGGTGCAGAGCCGAATCTTCAAGCTCCTGGAGCAGGACTATAAAGGCGCATTATGTGGCAGCAGGAACGCTCACTCCGGAAAGGGATGAGAGGCCCTCAAAGATCTTCAAAGCACGAGAAAGAGCGGCACGCGGGAAGGAACTGAATAACCAAAGTTGCATGTCCGCCAGGACGTAGCAACGTGAGCAAGAGAAGATTGAGGCCACTTTTTTGGACGCATACACCACGCGCTCCTCTCAGAAGCTGAAAACAATAAACCATGTAGGGAATATGGAGAACAGATGGCGAGAGTACCAGAAGCGCTAAGCAAAGGAGATACAAAAAGAAAACATTCTGTGGATGAAGTCTAGGAAGCCATCAAAGAGCTGCCCTTCGTAAGTCGCCTGGTGTGGACAGACTTGGCAGCCTGTTCTGCAAAACATTTGCAGAGCAACTGGCCCCGATACTCCGAGACGTCTTCGCCGACATCTTGCGCAGAGTACTGATGCCGCCGTCACATGCATCGAGCAGTAACCGTCCTCATCCTAAAGAAGCATGCCGCGGGCCCGCTGCGAGTAGGTCACTTTCGACCAATCAGCTTGCTGACCAGCGATTATAAGATCCTGGCTAAAGATTCTCGCCAAGCGGTTGGAGTCTGGAGTTTGAAGCGTCCTCTGTAACCACCAGGCATACGGCATTAAAGGAGGAAGGATTGCCACGAACCGGTACGCAATGAGCATAGTGTGCGAGACTGCGCAGGTGCTACAGTGTCCGCTGGCCGTGTTACATGTTGACTTAAGGCCACGGTCCCACTGAATGTGGCAATTTAGGTACATTTCGGAAGGTCATTACTGATCTTTTTTTGAATACTGTTTCGTGGGATTGATGTCGTTCGAAAGAGAATGCACGTACTCCTTTCATTTTATATTATGTGTGTATTGGTTTATACTGGTCATGCGCAGTTGTAACGTTGCGAATATGATGGCGCGGTCCCTCACTTGTTCCGCTGGTTCACATTTCATGAACGATCCATTAAAGATAACACGGTTCCAATGGAGCAGTTTTGTTAAGATGATGATGATGATGATGACATTCTCGCATACATGAGTTTGCTGGGCCACGCTATTGGAGCCAGTTGAACACAGCTGGCAGCGGCGCGAGCAAGGCCACGATGGCAACGTGATGGTGCTCGAGCCATCCCACCGTGAACCAATATTTTGGCCACCCCACGGGTGCGTGTCGCCATCTATTGGTTGAACTAACGCCTTGTTCAAGATGGCTGCCGTGGGACCGCAGCCTTAAGCAAGACCTTTCATACATTCTGCCACTCGTTTCTTTTTTCGATTTTGAAGGCCTCTGGAATTGGTGCGCCTCTTGCTGCGTTACGTAAAGCTGTGCTGCAGTGACATCTCGACGCGTCAACTTCGTGAACGGGAGCAAGAAAGCTCCCATTGCTGTACGCAGACTGCAGCGAGAAAGGCTACCCTCCCCCGTCGATCCTGTTCGCGCTCTACCTTCAGCCTCTCTGTAGGACTATTGTCAATGATGCGAATATTAGGGGACTGGCCTTGTCGTCAGGCTCGCTCAAAATTTTGGCGTATGCAGACGATGTGTGGATTGTGTGCTCGTCGTGCACTCAGGGGCGAACGGTTGTGCAGCACATACTTAACTTTTGCTGAAAATGGTAAAGGCGTCAAGTGAAACAGTACTAAAAAGATAAACGTACGACATGCTACAAGCGCCATCCGTGTTTCAGTTCGTGCCTTTTATCCTTTTTACTCGATATGTACCAACTAGCCCTAACCAAAGTTTTAACTTTTACATCGCTTCCGGCGCAGAGATTAACCTGGATGAATTTGGATCAATCTACCTCCTCTGGCGACTGTGACACCTATGTTGATCTACAAAGAGACGACTGCGGTGGCACAATGGCATCAATGACTCATCCAGCGGCCATCACCAAGGGTCTGAGGCAGGGATGCCCACTGTCGCCGCTGCTCTTTATGTTCTACATAGCGGGCTTCGAAAAGAGATTGCAGGACTGTGCCGAGGGCTTGACCCTGGAATATACGGAGGAGGGAACCAGTGGGGGAGGAAAATCCCTGAGTTAATTTATGCCGACGATGTCGTTCTGATGGCAGACTCCCTGCAGGGCCTGCAGGCCCTCATGAACGAGTGTAACACAATGTGGGCGGCACTGGGGCTGAGGTTTAGTGCTAAGAAGTCAGCATTTATGTGCTTTGGGGACAGAGGAGCAGTGGCGTCACAAGGGTCAGTGGCACCCGGGGCGGCAGCCCGCCGCGACACCCCCCCTCCCTCGCGTAGCCCGCCGCGACACCCCCCCCCTCGCTCTCGCGTGGCACGCCCGGACTCCTCCCCCCCCCCGCTCTCGTGGCCCGCCGCGACACCCCCCGAGCGCTGCACCCGGGGCGGTCCGCCCCCCCCCCCCCGCCCCCCCCCTTGTGACGCTGCTGCAGAGGAGACACCGAGAGCTGAAGACATGAACATAAAGATAGAACAAGTACCGTGGGTAGCACAGTACAAGTACCTGGAGATCCACATACAGGAGGGCCTGATCTGCCTCGAAGACTATGAGACCAGGCTTCAGGCTAAGAGCAGGAGGTCCAAGAAAATATCGACCGCCAGAGCCCTCTGGGGTTACAAACCATTTCGAGATCTCCCGGGCGGTGCGGAAGATGGCTGCAGTGCCGGGTCTCACTTTGGAAATGGAGTTCTGTGCCTGTCGTCCCGCACGCGTGAGCGCTTAGAGGTGCGGCAGAGAGGAGTGGGACGGGCGGAGCTGGGAGCCAGCCGAGGAACACCTGACGAGGCAGTGCAGGGGGACATGGGGTGGTCCAGACATAGACGCCAGAAAGGCCCAGGCAAAGCTGGGCTTTGAACGACGCCTCTGCCAAATGCAGGAAGGGCGGTGAGCAAGACAGGCCTTCAAATACATCCACCTCAAGAGCCTCTGAACTAGGTGGGTGCAGACGCGCATCACGCCAGCTGGCCCTCAGGTATCACGTAAGCAGTCTCTCTTCTACTTGGCTCCAGAACAACAAATGGAAAACATCCGCACAAGAGTCACCGAGACCGAGACTCTACGGTGGGCGGAGAAGGCGGGTGAGAAGCCTACACTTGCCTTGTACACCAGGGAAACACAGGAAGTGAGGAAGATTGAATTTATGGAAAACGGCAGGGTCAATTGAACTTCTGTTTGACGCCTCGAGGAGGCATGCTGCGAACGCGCGTACTTCGGGCAAAGTACACGGACACCGACGTGTAATGCACCCTGTGCACACAGGGGGCTGAAGAAACGCTATAGCACGTGATCCTAGAGTGCACTGGCCTGCAGCCGGAAGTGCGTGCGGCGGAGACAAGGCGGTGGCGTTGGGCTTCCGGGAAATCGACGAGGAAGGCAACGATAGAGGCAACGACGGCGCCGACAGCACCGTGGACAGGGGTCCGCGGCCTATACCGGTGGTAGAGTGGACAAAAATAAGATTGAACCACTGCGTAGAAGAGAAACCAAGCAGGAAATAACAGATACATTTCGCTAGATCCAGTACGCTGGGATGCCTCGATACAAAGGGGTTAGCCGCATATCCAAATCCAAATCCACTTTCGGTTCGAGTAGTGCAACTGACTACCTGCTGTTTTTCTTTTTGCCGTTAGAAGAGCCAGATTGTCGGACACGGACCATCGTACCACCAATATAACAGCCAACCGACGTACGGGCTGGCTGACGGTTGATTTGCCAACTGGCTAACGTACTCTAGTCTCGAGGATGTCAATCGTGTCCACTCTGTTTGGTTTGAGACTGGTTGAGACTCAAGAGTCGATACATATCGTACGTCTAAGAGGCATGTATCGACAGTATAGAATGTTGATGCTGGAAAGATAGCGTCGCGTCTTTCGAAACCGCCTCAATCCCCTTGATATCTTCGACGAGTTGCCACTGCAGCAGGGCTTCCGGTTCGGCTACACAGCAGCACGTACTTTGTGGAGTTACTACAGTCAGTGCCTGGAAACACGGACGGGACGGGAACACGACGTTTTTGCGGAGCTGCAGGTGGGGTTTCGCTGCATATCTTCGCCACCGGTAACTTCGTTATCACGTCTGGCCCCTACGTGCACATTCACGTAGCCAGTGCATCACGGAAAGTAGGGAGGGTGACCTCAGCTCTGACACGGTCGGGCAAAAAGGTTCATACGGTAAGCGGCTCTCGCTTACGACTTTCTGCACGTTTTCGCTTGTAGAGTCCTAGACATTTTTATCAATTGTGCAAGGAATGGCCCGATCACTTCACTATCGGTTAGTCTTTGATATGGGTCTTAATATAAATAATATATCTCCAAATGAAACTGCAAGCATGCGCCATAGCCGTAGAAGTGCCAAACGGAGTGCACGCGCATTGTTGAGGTCTACTGCGACTATTGAAAACATGAAATTTGTTTCAGTAATGACGGTGATGCCATTCATGTGTCATTTGTGCCCGACTGTTTCAAAGGGCTTACAATAAATTCATGTTCTATCTAAATACAAATAATTTGCGCCAAAGGTTACTTTCGTGTCATGACTACCAAAACTAACGGCTCACGGCCCCCTGCCAGGTCGTTAGTCTAGGCCTCAGCAAATTTTCTCAAATCTCATTTTGAGCTTTAAATAGCGTAGTTTAGATTTGGTCTTCGCGTCCAACCTTTGCTGTACTCGAATATTGTGCAGTGTTTCTCGATGTTCATGATCTGCTTGGGCATGTTATTAGCTCCGTCGAGTTCGCTTTGCATCGCGCACTGGCGCACTGCTGAAGAGTGGCGTCCACGGAGTAGACAGGAAATTTGTGTCTTGCTCCGCCGCAATGCAACCGCTGGATTAGGTGAAAATGCACCCAGCTATAGCTGGGTTACGCCCGCGTTGCGCACTTTGCGTAAAAAGTAGCATTCTGACTGCTGATGTTACAACTTAGCTTTACAGAATAACTTTCAAAATAAAACTGTCGAGTATATGTGATACAATGCCAAATTGTTACAAACAACATGGATCATCGAGAACTTTTTTTTTTTACAAAACTGAAAAAAAAGAGATTTTTACAATATTTTTGGCTAGTGAAGCTTGGCTACACTGAGCAGTTACTGTGGGTTGTACAATTGGTTTAATTTTCATGACAAATTTTTGTACTTACTGCTTTTACATATGGCTCAAACTTGCGAAGGAAATAGTCAACGAAGTCAAAGATAAAACTAAATGAGATGATGCACTAGTCAAATAGAATTAGAAAATATCTTAACTGAGTTAAAATTTATTTTTATCTGTCAATTTATCTGTCACTCACATGCTGATTTACTATCATCATATATATTTACGTGTAAAATATCATTGGTCTGCATAACTAAATAAGAGAAGCTATCTCTTTTCACTAAATTAACATTTGCATTGTTCATTTATAGTTTTCCACTTAATGAAGACATTTAAGTTAAAACGCGCAGTTATTTTCTTCTAAATTTACTTTAGTAGAGCACAATTTCCGTTTTGGTTCTACACCTAAAATAACAGTTCAGTTATGTTTATGTCATTTTTTTCATGATATAACAACAAGTATTTCAAAAATGGCTGTTGCAGTGCGAGTTTGTCCTACCGGTCCCTGAATGAATTATCTTTAGTAGCAGTCTACACATTGCGGATTGAATCGAATTGCGCTGTGCCATTTCTAGCGCAAAACTTTAATTAGTCGGTGTATGGTGCAGTGCTGTTCGATTCCAATGACTATTTCCACACCCCTCATAGTATCACAAATGCCAATTGATGAGGCGGCTAATAAAAGAAGAAACTAAACGTTTAATGGGGCGAACTGGCGCCCAAAACAAAATAGATGGACAGCGTCGCAGGCGTCGATGTCGGCGAAACAGTGCGATCGAGCAGTGGGGCGAGACTGTCCTCAAACCACCACCGCGAGGAACCTATACCCGCGCGGGTTTCTGGAACATTCGTCGTGGAACGATCGGCGCGTAGAACAGTCTCACCTCGGTGAGACTACAAGGCTCTTGAACTTACGAGAACGCTAAATTGAAAGAATAAATAAAGAAGCGGCCGCTCAGAGCCGTGTATACAGAGAGTTTGGTCGATGGGAGGCGCGGGCAGAGCCAGGGCGTGCACGAGACTCGGAAAGATGGCTTGGCGTGTTCTCATGACCAACCAGGAAGCCGAAAAGAATCCCCTAGCGGAGGTAGTGAGAAACAGTTCTGATCAAAGGCATATGTTCGTATATGGTTTTAAGAAGCGCGTACGAGTGAAGTGTAGTAACTCTTTGTGGTTGAAAATAGGGTTCACATGATGTTTCGATCATGATCATGCAGAAAGATGTAAGAAACGAATGCGCCGCTCAACTCTGTTTTGCTCGGACAGAGTGTGACCGCTCGAACGGCAGATTCCCGGCCCTCGGCGTTTGGCGTAAGGATTATGTCGATCGTTCCGCTAGTCGCACTCTTCCACCCATCATTTTGGATGAGCGTGATTGAAACATCACGTGTACCATATTTTCAGTTACCGAGAGTTAATCCGATGCACTCATCGGGTTTGTTTCTCGCGACCACCGCCAGGGTAATATTTCCGGCTTCTGGTTAGTCACATTCAAATTTCTGAAGACGCCCCGGAGCACGCCCAGCCCGCTTTCGACCAATGGCGCCTCCTCATTTGTCTCCTATACTTCCCAACGTATGGCCAAACTCTCTACATATACGGCTCTCCGGCCGCTCCCAGGAATCGAACCTGGGGCCACCGCGCGAGAGCCAAGCGCGGTAACCATTCGGCCACGCACGCGCTCGCTCGGCGACGCGTGTGGCGAATACTGAGGTATAACACAAGAGAGCGTTTTATGACGTTTACTATGCTGTTTGTATGGCTGAACAAATTGGGTGCACGTAAGAGTAGTTTCAGTGCTCTGAACGACCTGCAGACTTGTTCATTGCATGTGGTCTACTGTCTACTGGAACTGAGAGTGCACAGCTGCAGCTGCAGTTCTTTGAGGTGGTGGGCTTCCCATCGGTTGTTGGTGCCGTTGTCGGCACTCACGTCCGGACCCAGAGACTCTCTGTCTATGAACGTAGTGTATGTGAACCGCCACGGCTACCGGTCTATCAACATCCAGCTGGTGGTGGAGGGGGGGGGTCCGAACTACCCGATCCGCACTGTCGAGTCCCGGTTGCCTGGTAGGGCGAACGACTCGAAGATATTCAGTAAGCGCAGGCTGTCCAGCTAACTGGCAAGCGGGACCTATGAGGGACTGCTCCCCGGCGACAGCGTTCGTGCTACGTCATCCTTGGCTCATGACGCCCTTCCTGGCTCATTCCTCGCAGACTGAGGAGAAACACAGTAAGGCGTGCACCATAACGAGGTGTTTTGTGTAGAGGTATTGGCCAGGAGATCGAACTATAGGGGGCGCTTTATTGATTTTGTTGTCCCCACAGTCCGGTGTTTACTAACACAGCACAACAGTGAAACTGAAGCTCGCCTAGCACGATCTGGGCACGAACGCGTCGCTCTAACCAGTGCTTTGGTCACAAGTGGTGGTGTTTTCGAATTATCATCTTTGATATCTTTGATCAAAAACAAACAACAAGACTCGGTTTGTCGTCCCCAAGCCTGAAGCGTACCGCTAAAGGCGTAACTGTTCGATCTTCTCCCCAATAACTATGATTTATAAAGAGTTCGACAGTTCTGCCATTGAAATCGGTTCAATATGATGCTGCGGAGGTTACTATTGAAAGAAAGCAGTTTTAAGAGCACAATAGTTTTATTATTGTAACTTGCCACTCTGCCCTTTTAACAAATGCCTCATAGCCTCACCGTACAAACTTAACAACCTAAGAAGTAATTTTGGCGTTTAATATTATATTATGTTTATAATGATGTTAAAGTATAGTGAGTAATTTAAAGATATGGTGAAGAACAGAGTGCATATTTGATATTGACAAGTGAAAGAAGCACACGCAACAACCAAGTAGTAAAAAGGAATGAAAAGTTTAAACATTATTTAACCCAGCTCATTACATTTTTAGGCAAATCGAATTGTGCTTAAAATAAGTGTTTTTTTACACTCTGAAGCACTTTCAGCACCGCTGTGCCCGTCAACGTGTGCAGGACCACCGGCTAGCTGAAGCGACGCTTCCATTGCTTACGTGCCGAGCTTCGGAGGAAGTCTTGCCGGTTCTGTGACATCCTTGTGGCGTGCTGTATCCTACACAATCTTGTCAAGTTGTTCTCATGCCATTTGCCTCACACCAACCTGCCAAGTGAGCTGCCCAGCGACCCCGTGGAGGCATGTCGCCCGGAGAGTGCGGCGGCCCGAGCCGCCATCGTGACTCAGTTTTAATGCGAAAACATTAACTGTCCCATAGAGTGAGCCGACGACATCAGCCTTGAAACCACACCAAACGTTCGCAAACGGCACCTAAAATCCCCTTTCCTAAGTGAAGCCGATTTCTGGTGGATGATGCTCCCATTGCCTGGCGCGCGTCATCAAGGAACGATGCTCCCATTGGCTGTCGTGCGGTGTAATTCCAAAAACAGCCACCAGAGCAGCCCTCTCCATGGCGGCGCGGTGCACGCAGTGGTGTGGCCTCCGCTAAGAGGAGGGAGCGGTGGCGGCAGAGCCAACAGAGCCCGTCCGGACAGACTCCACAGAGGCCGTACGGCCGAGCTCAGCTCGGCGCGGCCACTTCACGAAAGCCCGCGCTCGGCCATCCACCGGCGAAACGTGGCCGTCCACGGAACTACTCCGCAGACCAACTAAGGGAGCGGAAGAACGATATTCATGCTTTCGCATTCACAACTCATAAGTACTTAAGTGTCCTCGGTCTTTTTTCTCATAAGGGTGAGTATGAGGTTAAATATTTTATCAAAGGTCATTATCGTCAAACTGTACGTGGTTTCTATCGAGGAAATAGTGAAAATGTGCAAGTGAATAAAGCGTACGATCAAAGGGAAATGATGATTTACATTTAGTCATTTGCACCTGAGGCTCAAACCGGTACCGTACCTTAAAGTAAAAATCGTTTAGGAGTGATTTTGTTTTTTAAACCGTAACGGAAACAAAACTGATACTAGTTTGACGTAAACCGTAACTGAAACCAAAAACGTTAGAAATTAACCCACAACTAAAATAATATATCGATGCTGCAGTGTTTTTTTTAAATTATTTTGAAGTTTTATTATCAATAGAAGACACAATAAACTGAAATTTCTACGCGGGATCTACAAGTACTATGGGTGTTTGTAGAGCGCACAAATTTGTGTAGTAAACGAATGGTGTCACCGGTAATAAATTCCAGTAAAGTGTGCATTTGAATAGCCGGATTAAAACGGTCGATGAACTGGGACTCTTTTGTTTTTGCTCTCCCTCAGAGTTTGAACTTGTGAGTTGTATAATCTTGTGTCGTTAAATCGAGGTAACTGAACCCTTTGGGGTCTGGCGGACAAAGAATTATGACTTTCACTCTTAGCCGAAGGAAACTTAACGGCCTTTGAATAAAGTGAAATAAAAAAAAATATACCAGAAATGTTAACACTTTTTTCTTGTTATATACACATCAACTCGATTTTTTTTTATTGCTGAAGAAGCTTTTCGCGAATATAACCAGTGAAAGGGTATACCCCTTGGGATATTTACAGTGTCTGGAATAAATTCAACGTAAAGAGCTCCAAGAAGCAATAAACGAGTAGAAAAAGCGAACGGCGTTTAGTTTCTTTGATTATTTTATTTATATGTTGTTCCTATGTGCTGTTATCTATTTCAGTTAAGCCGTTGAAAGGAGTGAACGCGTTAAATTCGATTGAAGATGGTGTGCGGCGCCACGCAAACACTGAAGCAAAAAAACTGGAAACTATAGAGGCCCAGTGAGTCACGGCTCAATAAAGCACCGGTACGAGACACCGCCAGATGTAACTCCGGTGGGGCTTGTGGGGCGCTGTCCTCTGCCCGGATTTGATGAGCATTGCCAAGATACTTCTTGTAAGCGTGATGTGTGATTCGACGACTTCAAGGCTTCATTCAATCATACGCAATGGAAATTGCGGCCTCATACATAACTTTTTGTGCAAATAAACGCCGTCAACGCTGTCCTAATGTAAAATAAATAAAGAGTTGACAAAATAATAAGGTCTAGCCGGAGTGGCAGGGGTGACCGGAGTTCAGCGTGTTCGTTTCGGTATTTTTAGTGCAAATGCCGACCGATTTTAGAAATGAGGAACGTTGGGACGTTGTCTGTACCAACTGAATTTCAAAACGGAAGATTTACTTTATCAATGGTTGGTCACATATTCATTGAACATGAAATCTGTGCAGAAAAATACGTAAATAATGCTTCTTTCTATACAAACAATAGCGAGAAAAATATATTAAAAGCACCTTTAGTATGATTTCCCAGAACACTCGCCGCACCCACTAAGAGACGAGGAATTATATGCCACGGAAGATGGTTCTAGAGGTTTATATCGTATGTAACATGTTCTTCTGTGTAAAAAATGCAAAACGAAAAAGGGAAGAAAAAAAACGTTGTGTATAACTGGGAGGTGCAAGAGACTTGGGCTTAAAGATATATGAGAGTCTTGTACAATCAGGAGAGGCGAATTCACACTCAAAACAGCAGGTCAGCGAGATTAAGCACGCGTGGTAGAAGGCATGCATACGCCTAACCTCGCTGACCCGCGTTTTTTACGCTGCGATAAGGCACTGATCTACCGGCCGGTCAACGTTCGCGTCATATTGTTAAAAAATCTGGAGGCTGTACCTTACCCACCATTGGTCGTTTGTTTTTCTTTTTAAGAAGAATATTTCACAGCAATAATTCCACGACTTGCACTTTTGAGATAGTAATTATTTGGGGTTTGTGTAGATCTGGCGGCCCTCCCCCGCGCCGACCCGTCATGCCTCGGGAAAGCGGTGATGGCCTCGCTTACCAGAACATCCGGCTACACCACTCCTCTAGCCAACTGGCGTCACGCGACTGGCTTTTCGGAACAAAGGACCCAAGGCTTGATAAGGGGACGCGGGACAAAGAGGGCTCTCTCTTCGACGGCGTCCCTCTCGGACGCGGCTCTCTCGAACGGCGGACAGCAAGGAACGCTGGCGCGGGAATCGACGGGACACGGACGCTGGCGCGGGGAGTGCGGGTGCTATGTCGAGTGGCGTAGCACCCGCACTGTTGGTCAAGTTAACACAGAAGGAAGTTTGGAGGCAAAACGAACATTAAAGCCAAAGAGGTCTGTTGGGGTTGATTTTTATACCTAGTTTTATTTTTAAGGGTGGCACTGAATTATTTGCTCCTATATTATGGAATGTATTAACCTTTATTGAGAATTGGGGTTGATTTTTAGACCTAGTTTTAAGGGTTGCACTGAATTATTTGCTCCTATATTATGGCACCTTTATTGAGAATTGGGATTTCACCATCTCCGTGACAAAAGTCAGTTGTAGTACCTGTACAGAAATTCAGTGGCGCGTCTAAGGTAGAGAACTATTGTACTTGTGTCTTTTCTGTGCGCTTTTTCAAAAGTTTTCGAGATAGTTATACATGCCCGTGGTTCTTTTTACTTAGTCGTAAACTATCCACTCTTCACCACGGATTTCTAGATGGTCGATCTAAAGAAACGAATCTTTGTTGTCTAGTGAATTACGCAGCACCGATAGTGGTTACGTGAGGACAAGTGATGTTGTTTATTTTGATTTATCCAGTGCATTCGACAATGCAAATCATAAATTGCCACTGTATATGTTCTCATTACGGTGCATATTCAGCACTTCGAAAGTGGTCTAATAGCTATATTTCTGAACGAAAGTTCTTACACGTGTTCCGAGTTGTTTGTCAGATGTTCTTGTGCCTCGTTCCGGTGTTCAGCAGCGATCAAACGTATAACCACTACTGCATCTTGTATTTCATAGCGATATTGCACTATACGCAAAGAACGCAGAAATGCTTTTTATTTTCTGACGATATTGCTATATTCATAAATATTCAATCAAAATATGACTGTGCCTTTTTAGAAAATGATGTGTCATATGTTTCCAAATGGTCTTCTGATAATATTTTTGACTTGTCACACATGATAAAAAGAACTACTTACAACATGTAGAAAACGGGACTTTTTTATACGTATACCTACTTGGCAATTTTACTACCCAACGTGTCATTTAAGTCCGTGACATGTTAGCCGAATTGTTGCCGAGGTCGTTTGAGTGATGGGAATGATATCCCGCCTTGCGAGCAACTTTTACAATCCTTCGTATTTGGTGCAATTGTTTTGCTCTTTGGTTAGACTGAGACACGAATCGTGTAGTATTATGTAGAACTTGCTGACGGCAGCTGATGTTGCTCAAATTGAAAGAGCACGTACATGAGTTCTTCGTATTGTATATTATAGGTAATTTGAGAGGAACAGATTTTGTTAAATAGGAGAATAGCTTCTGACGCTATATTTTTACATAAAGTTGTACACGGTCGTAAATATAGTGAATTGGTACCATCGTTAACATTATATATACCTCCTCGTGTTGTTAATAACTAAACGTACTTTACCCCTCCATTCAATCACAATTATCACCATTGGATATGTGTTACTGTACTGTCCTCTTCTCGTTTTGATATTTTTAGTTATTTTAGTGTTTTGAAGAGAGCTGAATATCTCTTTTTAATTCTTGATTCGCATATCTTTTTCCAGTGGCAGATAATGTGTTAAAGTTTTGTACTACCATATTATGACCAATTAATTGTTCTGCGGAATGATGCAAATAAAGCATTATTATATTATTAAGCGTCATTATGCCTAAAAAAGATATTTATCAACATGCTGTGTAACATATATAACTTACTCACCAGTCCTTTGTGCATGGCCTTAAAACATAGCCTTAAAATGTGTCGGTTTTTAGGAGCTTTCTTCTGGCCTCCTGTGGTTGGCGTGAAGAGCGTGGGACAGTTTTAGACGAGGACAGTTCTTCCCTGGCCTGCGTTTTTGTTCGCTTTTTGACTGTACTGTTAAATTTTTCAGACTTAGCAATACAGTCAAAGAGTGCAGTCAAGCGAGAAAAGAAGTACTCTTTTACACTCTATAAAAGTAAGATTTAATCTTGTTATGAATTTTAAAGTTCGCAGACGTTTGACTTGGTTGAGTACTGCCTTAGCACTTTCTGCAATCCTGGCATCCGTGTTCTCTCTATTATCCTGACAGCTGTGACTGTTCGAAGACGCACTACATGAATACTCTAAAAATATGTGTAATTAAATAAAATAACATTTTACTTGACGCTATTTGAACCAGAATGTTTCTGGACGGGAGCAGAGGTCTGTAACGGCTAGGTCACGGATGCCAAAGGATCTAACTCTCCTAACACACTTATAGACGCTTTACACACGCGCCAGAATACAGCCGCCATGGCTGACCTTCTCTTGTTTTACCGAGATACCGAGGCACTGAAATTGGTGTGGACGAGCCTCCACAAAGGCCAATGCTGGGGAGAAATACAGAATAAAATCTAAGATGGCAATAACCTGGCCTGCTATGGTAATAATGAAGTGAAGTAAACATAATAATGGGAAACAAAAGCTGAAGGTCAGTTATGGCGGCGCCCATGCACAGCTGCTGCAAAGCGTCTATAAAAAGGACGTTATAAACCGTAAAGAATCGATGTTATTAGGGGCGAAGCTCCTTAAGGTGTATTCACACGACGGACCAAATTGCTGTTTTGGTCCGCGGGCCGCGCATCGCGTGATCTTACGTCACCGGTTTTCGAGGTCCGCCGGCGGTCCGCGGCCCGCGCTTCTGAGAAATGCCAAGCGACTTTTCTCGCCCGGACCTTGGCGGCGGACCGCGGCGTTTTTAGTACAGTTGAAGCGCTAAGTCTGGCAACAAGCTGGCTGTTGACCGCCAACTGTTGAAGACGAAGAAGACGAACCTTTTGTTGTGCGACGAAAAGAGTTGACTATGCAGACCATGATCTTTCCTGCACAGCCAGGGCTTCATCCAGCATGCCCTTTTCGGTTCACTTATGTCCTCCTCGTCCTCAATAGTCAACGCCAGGGCCACCGCGGCCAAACGTCTCTTTCCTTCAACCTCATCTTGGTTCCTTACAAATAGCCTCAAAGCAGCTCGCTGCATGCGTTTGGTGGAGCTGTGAGGTCGAGGGTTAGACCGGCCCGTTCGCTCTGTCGTCTGCTCTTTTGGTCCGCCGTGTGGATGCTCATTGCAGCCGGGCGGCCCGCGGGCCGCGCATCACGTGATCAATCGGTCCGCGGCCGGGTCCGTCGTGTGGATACACCTTTAGGGGCTAGCCATGTCCGTATGTCCGTCCGGCGCCCGGTGCTCGTGCTCCTTCTCGTAAGCTCACGTGCTCACGTGCTCGTGTAGGTCAAAAACAATAATAAAAAATTATGAAAAAAATGATGAAAAAAAATGTTTGCGAAGTCGACCGGATTTGAACCTGTGCGAGGAGATTCCAATGGATTACTAGTCCATCGCCTTACCACTCTGCCACGACTGCGGGACGAGTAGGGAGCTCTGAGATGTGGTAGTAACTCAAGAGCTGGGGATGTCATGGATGAAACGTTGTATGTAGCCGCCCAACGTCTATACAGGAGAGGGCGCTGCGGTCAAATGCGTATATAATCGCGTTAAACTTTGCATGCATTGGCTCAATGTTTATAGACGAAAGGGCGCTGCGGTCAAATGCTCAAATGCGTATATAACCACGTTCCATACAACACATTCTCTTTCTGACATGGATGAAAACGAACGAAAGGCTCGGCATGCTGCGGCTCAGCGTCTACGCAGACAAGCACCACCAGAGCTTCGCCCCAATGAACATCATTCACCACGATGGAGATGTTTTTCTGTCGTACTTCTTTACTACGACTTTTTACAGCTGGAACATTACTCGCCGCTTCTTAAGTAGACGGACGTCGCCCCTTTTGCTGCTTATCGAGGCTCTCCGCGCCTTTTGCTAGAGCCGAATCGCAGTTCCGTCATCGAAGCCACGAGATCTCCTCGGCTGCTATTTGGCTACCGCTTCGTTCCTACCAAGCTAAAAATGAATTTTTTATCCGGCGGACAAAATCTTTGCAGTGGCCAGCAAACCGCCTCAGGGATCCTAAGTACAATTCCCATCCCTGCCTGTCTTGATCTGTATGAGCATAGTACCGACGTGCCTTCGTGTATCAGTTCTTCTGGATGAATGCTAAAGACCGCAGGTTAGTGGCTAAATTCCTCACCCACAGCTGAGACACCAGGCGCCCCCTGAGGGTGACTAACTTCCGGCTCTTTTAAATATACACACAAAAAATATTACCGCTGCATCGTTTACATTAAAGATACGTTTATACTCCAACGTAACGCCGACGGGCGCGGGGTAGCCCAGCGCGCACAGATAGTGATTGGTCGCAGATATCGAGTTCCATTGTTGCCGGCCAATGAAAGGCGCGCGTTCTGCGCTACGCTGCGTTCACTGCGCTCAACGTCGGAGTATAAACAGCCCTTAAGAGAGACACAGGCCGCGTGCGCGTACTCTTATGCCCGAGTCTCACTAGAGCGAAAAACAAAGAAACGACACCAACAAGCCTCACTCACGTGCAGAATGCACTTGAAGGTATTTTTGACTGGCTTACAACCACTCGTGCTTTGTTCACGAGCACCAGCGGACTACAAGCATGTCAAGGGTACCTTCATGTGCATGCTGCACGAGATCTGAGTTTGTCGGCGTATTATGTTTATGTTTGTCGCTGTACAGGAATTCGGGCATTCTGATGTTTAAAGAGGTTCACGAATTGTACTGAGGTGAATGTGTTTCGCTGCTTACATTTATTCCCCGCTAAATTTAGCGGAAAATCTTCCCCGCTAGATTTAGCGGGGGAACTCCCCCTCCCTCCTCGAGGTCACGTGACCCACCCCCCTCCCCGAGGTCACGTGACCCCCCCCCCGGGCCTTCCCCTCCTCCTCAAGAGCTGCGCTCTAATTCGGTGTTACAGGGAGTTGTATTTTCTAAAACAGCTCACTTGAGACACATAGGCTGCCGCAATCTCAAACTTCCAAACGTGGTGCATTTAGTACCTTTGCCTTTTACGATAGTGTACGATAAAATGAACGCCACTCTTTGAGACGCTTTTTGATGTCGGAGGCATACTTTAAACCCAACCAAGTATTGAACCGCGGTCTCAGAAAATTTGTGTAGATGGCGCCATTTCAGACTTATACTTTAGAACTTGGCAGGAGAGCAAAACCTTTCAACCCCCCCCCCTACACACACACAAAAGAGAACAAAAACAACACCGGAGTCATAATCATCAGCACCAAAAGCATCATCACCAACATGATTCTCTAGTGCCGGTGGGAAATATTGGTTGACTCGCAACTGTATAAATGTTTTTATACATTGGCAGATCCTTAATTGCGAATGAAAGAATCATTAGTTCAGAACACCCTAGTTTAGCTGGAAGGCAATGATCTGCTATATCAAATAGGGATAAAACAATATTGAATAATATTTGCTAATCGCATATTGAGTATTGACATACAAGATAACAATCCCATACGTGTAAAAAATTACTTCCTACGCAAGGACTTGAAGTTAATTTGCTTGTTTTGTATTAGACGCGTGCGTCCGGGTTCAAACAGGTTCTACTCGTCCAGGCACGAAGCCAGGGTGGGAGGCCTATGCCCCCCCCCCCCCCCCGAAATCTTCCATTTTCCTGGGACTTCCTCACCCCCTCGCCCTCCCCCTCATACAGCATTTTGTCATGGGCGGGCCTCCCAAACCAAACTCCTAGCTACATGCCTGTACTCGTATCAGGCCAAATTGGGGCTTATGAATTTTTCCCGAGCATGTCGCAAGTCAACTTGTTTTCGGTAACAATAAATTCAACCGGTAATATTCAAGTTTGTGTTTGTGGCTAATTAGAGTGATAACGAAAATTGCCTATATGCGAAGCACTGCAAAGCGCAGCGCAGCAATAGGGACTTTTCGCAAACCGTTACCGTTTCCGCGTATAAACCTATCGCTATATTACCCAAGCATCAAGGAGAATGCAGGGATTTGTGTTCCACGCGCCGCACGTGCTGGCCTCAGCAGTAGTAACTTTTTTAAAGCAAATAGCTAAAACAAATGGCATCTTGCACGCGCGTTCGTCAACGCTTTATTTTGGTTATTCACTTCGAATATTTTATTCGGGGAAGGCGTGAGCGTGTGGCGCGTGGAACGCCAATCTCTGCATCCTCCTTGATGCTTGGGTAATATAGCAAATGGTCTATTGCACAACAGGAGCTTTTGAAGCACGCTTTTAAGCACGCGCCTCGGAGTCACGGTAACCGCGGTGCGCGAGCTTAAACGCATGCGTTAAAGGCTCCGGTAGTGCGATACGGGAAGCGCGATAACAGTTTGCTAAAATTCCCTTATATCCTGAGCACAGCACGTACCAGGGCGAGCAATATGAGCGTGAACGGGCGAGAGCGCGGCTCTGCTGTTTTTGGGGGCACTCTCACGGCGCTTTTGTGAAGTTCCACGCATGTACAGAAGGACTCCGCTGCTGTTCCGTACTTGGCTGTCGGTCTTCGTCTGTCATTGCTACACGAATCGTGCTCGCGTTGCGGACGCTCGCGCTCTTGTCTGCGGCACGAGTTGCGCTTGCGTTGCGAACGCTCGCAGAAATGTAGGAATATTGAAGGTCATTTACGCCGTGCTCGATTTCACATCTTCTTCAGGCATTTTTGCTCGAAGTTGGGCCATATGAAGCAACTTCACGTTTGCCCGTCTGTTCATAGAGCCTCGTGCCTTAGACGATGCCACGGAGCAGTTTTGTGTTGTTTAGTCATTTTAAGATATTATTTTTATCTCGAGCTCCTTCCATACGACACAGTATTCAATCGGAAGAGAGACTTGTAATAAAACATCCATTCATTCATTCATTCAATCATTCATTGTGAGAACACATTTATCATGTTTCTTTAATCAAACGGACGATAAGCGCGCCTTTGCGGCCTCAAGAGTTCTTGCTGTTCCACAGAACTGTCACTCTAAATGACAGCTGTGCCCCACACCTCTCGGATGGGGGTGCCGGCGTCTGCGTTTTCCACGGAAATGTCCAGCAGTTCTCTTACGACGTCCATACTGCCAAATAAGAAAAAAAGTGAAGAAGGAACATAAATAAATATAAAATAAAACTGCGTTTCACGGGGAGAAACGAGACACCAAAAACTTCTGAATCGATCCTGTCCCCTGCTGGACGCGCGTCTCAAGACCGCATTGTTTAGTTGCAGCAGCGGTAATCGCGGACTCTTTGTCTACGCAGAGACGACCGTGAGCGGATCTCGAAGGGGGCCGGCACCGTTCAATGATGAGCTTCAGTTTGGTTCAGACCCCTACGGCAGCAAAAATAAACCCGGGCTCGTAAAAAATGTGGGCGCAGACAAAGGAACCAGAGAACGATGGAGCCGTGTCGCTGCCAGAGAAAAGATTCGGCGTTCTTTTTTCTCCTTTAGTGAAAGAAAGAATAGAAACACGCCACTAGGAGCAAGCCACTCACGCACACAAACACACAATAGCACCACCCACAAATGAAAACAATTCGAATCAATCTCCACGGCTCGGAAAAGAAATCCTTACGTATTATAGCTGCCCCCGCTGGTGAAGGGGAACCAAGTGTCAGTTGTGTTTTTTTTCTCTCCCTTACCTCTCATGTCTTGTGCTATTCGGTTGGTGAAGGTGCCCGCTTGAGCCGATGTCGGAGACCTAGTTGTTACGATAGATTTTGCTCAGTGAATTGCGATTTCGCTACCGTATTGTAATGAGGTCCGCTGCCGATAATGCCGTCAAGAAGATTGGGAGCACAGATTGCAGCACAGAGCTCTTCGGTGCTGAACAATGCCAGCGACTTAGAGGGGGCTATCGACCTCGGCTCTAAACTTTTCGGACAATAGCAGAGACCCACGGGAATCAATTTCAGGCCCCAGAACACAATATAATCGTCATACTTTTATTATGAAGACTTTAAAGAAGTCGTCGTATATTTCACTTGGTGACCAAAATCACTGCTTCATTGCGCTTCCCAAAACAATTTCGGAGCTACGGCTTCTAAGAAGGCTTTATATTCGGGATTCACCCAATTTTTATCTTCAGTCAATTCACCAATTTTCTGTATTTGAGCGTTTCGTTATTCTTCTGGCAGCATAATTATTTTTTCTTTCTCTCGAACCTTTCTTGTTTTTGGTTTTGTTTTGTGCATAAGCTCAAGTTGCCCGTTCTTTTTATTGACCTGTTTCATTCACTTCGTCGTTTTCAAACCTCTATTCCTCTCAGGGTGTGAGATTAAGAGTCTGATACGCAAAAACAAACTAGCATAAAGTTTGTGATAAACTGCAATTAATCGAACACATCAATTCTAAAGGTTTCTGCCCTGACCTACTTTCAGAACCGACAGTTTTTGCGCGCTATTTTGCCGTACGGCACTGGCAAATTGACTTACTTTGTTGGGTAGCACGCAGCTTCAGGTTAGGATGTCACCATCCGCGAAATATCGCGACTCTCCTATTCTTGATAGGGAGAGCTTTTTGCTAGAAGCTTCGTTCCAAGAGGCAATTTCCCTCAGAACTCTTGCATCCTTCGATTAAGTCGGGTTCAGCTAGCGCGCCCTCAAGCGGAATAAAACAAATTATTGTGCCGGTGTACAAAAAAAGAAAAAAAAAGAAAAAGATTGCGGAATATTGGTTCTATATTGAACGCTTCCTCACCGTGCAGTTTTTGTTGCTCTGTCGCTGAGTCATGGATTTCGATGTTACTTTCTGGGGTATAAATTGAATGACACGGTTCGCCACTGCCACGTCCCCGTTTCTAACGCGTCGTTGTGAATACTGGTGCTCGTGATTTTTGTACTTGCATTCCCTTGTAGCCTGGTTCAGACAGTTGAGCTAGCTGCGTTTATGTCTGGCTCAAATATATGCGTTCGTTGCGTTAATGCCTGGTTCAGACAGTTGCGTTGGTTCCGTGTGTTTTTGGGTATAACAGTTGCGTTCAGTGAACTTATTTCTGGTACAGACAGTTCCGTTGGTTCCATTTATACTTGGTTCTGACAGTTATGTTGGCTGTGTTTATGCCTTGTTTAGACATTTGCGTTAATTGCGCTAATAGCGACCTAAACTCTAATGAAGCAGACTACGACATAAACGACCAGCTGTTTTACTATCGTAACGCCATGTGGGGTCAACTTCACCTGTAAATACCGGAATTGCTGTATAACCTCTCTTAGAACGCTGCTGTTCCTCTCTCCTCTACGATGATGACATCATCTAAGTATGCCAAAACCCCTGGTAGGCCTTGTGACAGTGCTCCTATTCGACGCTGGAAAATCGCCTGCGCTGAGGGTTCACCACAGACAGCTTCCGCGCGTCATCTAAAGGAAGCTGGTTGAGTGTATCCTTTAGATCGATGGTACTGAAAACGTTCCCGGCATTAAGGTTTAAAAAAATGAATTCTTGACAAAGGCTACTGCTCAATCTTACACGCCGCGTTTACGGTGACTGTGAAATCGCAACATAGTCAGATGTCCCCATTTTTCTAAACGACCGAGACCAGATGTGTTGCCCATTCCGAGTTGGTTACGAACGACAGGACTCAGATGTCCACTAATCTCTTGAGTTTTTTGTCCCCCTTGGTGCGCAACGCATACGGCACTACGCATACGGCACTAAGCATGTTCCTGCACTTTTAAACTGAAAGGAGACCCCTTGATTAGCCCCAGGTCCGAATTAAATAACCCCGAATATTTTGAGAGCCCTCCCCCCCCCCCCCCCGAACGTCAACGTCGTCTCCCAAGCATACGGGGAAAGAATGCTCACCTGGGCCTGCGTTCACGTTCCGGTCTGGTGCCTCTCTCCAGCTGAAATGCCGGTATGATGTCTTGTCCGTACAGATTCGGCCCTCGGCACACCAAGGCTACCAGTGTGCTCGCTTTGGTTTAGTCTTGAAAGGGAACGTTAACGTTCAGCCACCCTCGTGCTTTAGCTTGCCCAAGAAACAGGAGAGCTGGAGTGACGTCTCGCGCAATCTGTGCCAGTTGTCCTGATGCTTGCGATAGGTGGGCCACGTTATAATAGAAACCGGCCCCCGGTGTCCAGCTGCAACTCCAGTGTCACACCTCCAGGGTCAAACACTCGGCGAATGTGTATGACTGGATTGACGCAAGTGCTTGCCGAGCCTCGGCATTCAAGGTGCACACCTCACACACATACGAGTCACTGTCTGCAGAGCCCAGCTCACAAAGGCCCACCTTGCCCTTTTGAACAATTTCACCGTTTGGTCTCCTCCTGCCAGGATGTCTTCGATGGCGGCATCGAAAGCACTACGCGTTGCAGAAACGGCAATTTCTGCTTATTTGCGAGGTCTTCCTGCACACTCACATACCCTTAAATCGTCGTTTTAAGCACCCTGCTCGTTGCTACGCTCAACTGGATTCCGCAAGATTTATTGTCGCCTTAAGCGTGGAATTTCTGGCTACCGTCTATGTGCTGGAATTGTTCCATCATTTGCTTAACGGTTAGCTCTGCCATCCAAGATGCTAAGACCGATCCTTGTGCCTCTTGTCTGATTAAGGTAGGCTTAGCAAACAGTTTCGGGCGCAATCCAAATCGCTTAGTCCGCGCACAATCTCGATCCCGCAGCATGCGGTCGAGAATGGCTCCAAAGTTGCTGCCGTCGGCGTTCTTCCGTATCTCGAGAAAAAAATCTTTCACCGACTTAACCGGTCGCTGGCCCCCGTGAAGAACATGTATGACTCGGCAATTTTTTTGCGCTGGGGTGATCACTGCTCATCTAGCTGTTGCACCTCTTCGAAATATTTGAGGTCAGTAACCATTATGGACACACATGGTAACCCTGAAGCGAGGGGACAGAAAGGGACAGACAGACACGAAGCTGCGAACTCAGGTAAAGAGCTTCGTGTCTGTCCTTTCTCTTTTGTACCCTCACCAGTGGAGTGCAACTTCCTATACCGCCCATGGAACGCGAATTGGGAAACCCCGGGAGTCCGCAGCGCCATTTGAATCCCCTTGTATCTGGTGGCTGTACTAAAATCAACATGGCGGCACAGCGAAACCAAAACCGAAACCGCACGGCAGCGCCATTGTGCTTGGATGGATTTGTGGTAGCTTGCGCCACCTAGAATCAAAAAAATAAATATTGCAGCTTTTTTTTTTTTTGCCCTGTTTTTTGTGTTGCTTTGCTCGGCTTCTGCTGCTCTGCTGCTGGTTTTCGCGTTTCAATGCTGGTTAATGTGCGTTGAAACGCGCACAAGCCAGCACTGAAACGCGAGACCAGCAGCAAAGCAGCAGAAACCTAGCAAAGCAACGAAAGTGACACATACACAAAAAATATGCAATGCTTGTTCGTTTGCCTTCATTTTTATTCAACAGGCAGTAGAAAATACAGAAGAAATTTCTCACTATTTTGCACACAAGAATCAAAGAAATGAACAACAAAACAGGATAAAACGTTAAGGCTACGTGCGACGAAGGTGATGATATGCGTCCTTGCAAAAACACTTTGCTAAATTTACATAAACTCTCTGTAGGTTCGTGATCCTTTTCCAGCTTCTTGGCGTATACTCACAAGCCTTGCGCCGTTCAGCCACAGGCGTGAAGCCTAGAAAAAAAAAGTTGAATTACTTGCTTGATTGGTTTTTACGTGCCCGACATGGTCATATGAAAACAGCGAGCATTATCTGTACCTCCTTTCAAAAAACGGTACTTCGAGTTCAACACAGCGACATTAAATACTCGTGTCCCCTCCGTTTTTCTTCTCCTTGAGTTAAATGCCTCCACGCTAAATTGACAATCATTTCGAATTTTATTATACAAGTAAGCGTAAGTAAAGACCGACGACGGTGTATTGTAACTAAAGGAAACTAAGCAATGAGGTTAAAAATAACAGAAGCTCAGTCTTTGGTATCGAGTCTGCATCGAGAACCTGTATTAGTTTTTAATATTATCACTTAAATTTACGAGTGCGTCACTGCTAAACGAAACGGGAAACCAGTACGGATCGCTCCATCGCTCATCCTCAGTTCATCGAAAAATATTTAGGCTCATTTTCACTCCTCGCGAACACACGCGTGAATCGCTGACAAGAATCCCAAATAAATAGCTCACTGCAAAAAGTTTACCATCTTTTGAAGTGAGCATATGTGCTCGATCTTGATATTACATAGAAGTCGCCAGATATTTGACAACGACACATTTCTCGCGGCGAATGTACAAGGGGAATCCTAAACAATGATAGAATTTGGTTTTGTGATTTGAAACCATCGCAGCTATTGGCAAAATCAAACAATTAATACTCACTACCACTGCGACAGTTAGGTTCTGTTGCAAACATTTAATCAGAAACTTAAGCAAGAGAAGACCAAAAGAGCGTACCTCACGCCACGTCCATTGGAACTCGAAACCTCGAAACCATTGGTGTCCCGGCTTTCGGCAGTAATTGTTTCCCCACTTGGCACAGCAGGTGGTGTGGTGATGACGAAAATCCATGCTTGACCACATTACAAAAACAACGAGTTCCCACGAAAAAAGAAAAGAAAGCCGCGCACGCACGAACGTGGCACGAATCTCGCGCCGCGACGTACTCCCAGAAGCGAAACAGCTCGCGGGCCCGCGTCTCTCGCGCGTTCTAACGGTCCACCGACTTCCCGGCGCCAGCGGCCAACGCATCTCGAGGCGCGAGGCGCGGGTTCGGAGAGAGAGAAAGCGCGCCCAGACACGTTGAAAGAGTGAAAGAGAAAGTTACGATAACAAGCTTCAAAGCCATTCACACCTTCAAAACAACTTCACCTTTATTTCACTTCATTAAATATATGAATCATATTTATTTAAAATAAAATAACAAGTGCCAACACCCGCTGGGAGCGCGGCAATCGGAAGCAGTTCGCCGGACCGGACGAACGTCATAAATATACGCGGCCGGACGGAAGTAGCCGAGAGCTTCACCC
>JAZHYW010070039.1:0-11680 GCA_037355805.1 Ixodes ricinus
AAAAAAAAAAAAAAAAAAAAAAAAAAAAAAAAAAAAAAAAAAAAAAAAAAAAAAAAAAAAAAAAACACACACACACACACACACACACACACACACACACACACACACACACACACACACACACACAAAAAAAAAAAAAAAAAAAAAAAAAAAAAAAAAAAAAAAAAAAAAAAAAAAAAAAAAAAAAAAAAAAATTTTTTTTTAATATAATAATAATAAATAAATAGGTAAGAATAATATACTAACAATAAATACTATATATAATAATAATAATAATAATATATTAATATATTAATAATAATAATAATAATAATAATAATAATAATAATAAAAAAAAAAAATGTATCATCATCAAATTGTATCAACAATGTATCATCATCATCATCATTTAATAATTATATCACCACCAAAAAAAAAAAACGATAATAATTCATCATATATGTCATCATCATCATCATTAATATCATCATCATCATCAATAATAATAATAATATCATCATCACTACCACCATCATCATCATCATCATATCAACAACAACAACAACATATCACAAATAATAATAATATATAAAAAAAACTAAGATAATCATGACTGGAATCAATATATTGTCTGGAAAAAGTGTTGCAGCCTTGTAATCACATCAGTGTGCATGTAAATTGATAGAGGCCTCTTTATTTTTTTGTTTGGTTATAAGAACACCAGTTTCACTGCTCTAAAATTACACTTGGTCCAAATTTTACATGGGAGGTTCTGGGCTGCTGGGGATACCTCCAGGGCTCTGCAGCTCCACCTGTTGGCGCCCGGCTTCACCCTTAATTTCACCGCAAAGTTTTATCACAATCGATGTGCAATAAATGGACGTCAATCTCCCCACTAAATTTAGCGGGAACATCATGTCACCTGACACGCTATGTGACCTCAAGTCACGTGACGAAAACAACGGCCGGCAACAGGAGTAGAAGAACAGAGAGGACGGACATTCGATAACGCAACACCAAATGGAGAAGATGCGAAATTAATCCTTTTCTCTCTAACCTAAAGCTTGAGTTTATAAATTAGTTGTTTAAATAAAGTATTCCTGTGTGACTAAAAGAAAGCAACAACGGCACTTGGTATTTTAGCGGTGCGATCCGCGCGTCGACCCAGTCTGAGAACCCAGGAGCGGATACTAAAAGTGTGTGCTTAATATTCAACACATATACTAGAACAAACTTTAAGTATACTGAGTGATATTAACATTAATATTGCTCATTTTACATTTCTACGAGAGGCGGGGAAAGAGGAAAAAAGCTTCGAAATGAATCTTGACAAGTTCTCCGACATATAGGCAGTTTGTGAACCATCAATTTGTACAATAAATCCCCCCCCCCCCAGAAAAAAAAAGACGTTCAAAAATGCTAAGTTACACAGTAATTAAAGCAACAGTATAAAAACAATGCTGGAACCATAACAACAACACAAAAGGTTCAAACAAGTACGTTAAAAATGTTTAGTTCTGTAAAAACGTGCAATGTAACTTGTTTCTTTAGAAATTATGCCTAGGTCTAGGTCACTGTTTGTAAAATAATTTTAAACCCGGAGAACTAAATGTCGAAACATTTTCTGTTCGTAGTAAAATCTTCGTGTAAGAGCCCTCCACCATTCATTGTCGCAGGCAAGATAAAAAGGATTATTCTGGTCCAAAACTAATAATTTGACTAAAACGCCAGTTTTTTTTTTATCGATGCATTGTTTATATTCATACAGGGTATGCATTTTTTTATATATTTAGAGATTATTCATCATGGCCTTGGTAGGTGAATCATAAGGTGTATTACAGATCACTCTCACCAATTTTCTTTTTCTAAAGCAGTTACATTTTCTTGAGATTGAATACCGTGGTTGTACCCCAGACGAGGCTGCAATTGACAATGAAATAAATCAGTGTAAATTAATATTTTCACTCCAGTTTGAAAGGTGGAACTGTGGAAATATGTTGTGCCCACTGCACATGATGATTTCGACACAAGATAATTTACTTGATTGTCCCATGAGAAACTTTCAAAAAATTAAACACCAAGTGTTTAAAAATCATTGACATCTATTTAACCTCAGTCAAATAATGTAGGTATATATGTTCAAAATGATGCGTTTATTTTAAGGCAGATCTTGGTTTTACCGGTGTTTTTGCTCAGCCCATTATCTCGTGCCCAAGTCTCCCAGCTTGACAAAGTAACATTAGAGAGTTTTAGTAGATCGTGTTTTCAGGCCACGCTAATCGTGGCGGGAGCTCGCGCTGCCGCTTCGAGGCATGCTCTGAAGCGCGCGCTCGTAGCGGTAGCGGGCCCTTGAAAACGATCTACTAAAACTCCCTATTAGCTGTGTTAACAAGTTTATCGCTCAGGGTGGCGGAAACAAATATGCTGGTGTCGTCTTCGCAGTTAACAAATTTAAGAAGGGGTGTATATTCACAACGTCATTTAAGTAGAGGTTAAAAAGAAGATGTCCTAAAATACTTCCCTTCGGAAGACCTGAAATGATGCGCTTCCAGCTGATGAATTTCCTGAAATCATATTGGCAGCGGAGACATAAATAAAATGTGAGAAAAAGTGGTAGTCCTCGAATACTATAGTAATCAAGTTTATGTAGGAAAATATTATGGTCAACGAAATCAAGTGCCTGCGTAAAATAATAAAAGGCAACTCCCATCTTCTGTTTTTCTTTAACGTTTTATAATATATATTATTATATTACAAATTAGGATTATTCAGCGGTTCTTTGTCTCCTTTCTTCCGTCTCGTCTGTTTCACTGTACGTTTTAAATATTAACATTTAATTAACAAAGCTAATTTGTTTAAAAATGTTTTCCCTGAACCCAAACTGAGAAGGTGACAGTGTATCATACTTATTTGCAAGATGTGTTAGATGAGACTATAAAACTCTTTGCAGGCTTTTAAAAAATATTAAAATTATATAAATCGGTCGATACTATTGAAAAGTGTTTTTTTTTAAATCTTTTTTGTATGTGTCGCTATCTGCTTCATAAAAGCGTAGGATTAGTATACTTTTACTTTATTACATTTTACCATCGGGAGCATCAGAAGAGCAATGAGAGGTAGAATGTATGTACCTATAGCTGAAAGGTGGAAGTGCAAAGGGAGTCATCAGGGAATTGTAGCAAATTGGAAAAGGATCCCCCGCAAGACCCTCTATGACGACCCGCAATCGTTGACCAGTCATTGAAGTCGGTGGAAATTTTCATATCTGACACTGTGCTGGAAATCGATTTGAATTTCCGAACGACAGAACTAGCAAACAATTGTACATGCTACTGCGCCCGTTTGAATATCGCACAAAACCCTCAATTATTCCATTTCTCCAATGTATGTTTGACGGTGGCTTTCGTTTGGTCAGGGGAGTTGGATAACGCGAGTCACTAAAGTGCGACTGGCGAGTCGTTGACAATTGTCACGTTCTCAAGGGCGTGTGAAGAGATATGATTGAGAGCCTTCCTACTAACCATACGCTGTGACGCAGTGGAGCGAACTACCGCTTGAAAACAACCACCTTTTTGACGAGTTCCAAACCGGTCTGGTCTCTCTCGGTCTTACTCGGTTGCATATAGGCCCGTTCACACTCTTGCGACCGCGTAAGACCGAAGAGACTAGACCGGTTTTTAAGCCTCTTGCGACGTCCTTGGGACCAGCTCTGCTGCAGGGCATCCGGTCCTAAGACGTCGCAAGAAGCTCAAAACCGGTATAGTCTCTCTTGGTCTTACTCGGTTGCATATAGGCCCGTTCACACTCTTGCGACCGAGTAGAGACCAAGAGAGACCAGACCGGCTTTCAAGCCTCTTGCGACGTCTTAGGACCGGATGCGCTGCAGCGGAGCTGGTCTTAAGACGTCGCAAGAGGCTTAAAAACCAGTCTGGTCTCTCTCGGTCGAACTCGGTTGCATATGTGTGAATGGCGCTTCAGCCAAAAACGAACTACAGTAAATGAGCGTCAAGATAAACCATGCGATATAACTAATATTATCGTGATGACGACAACTAAAATGAAGAGGTGTCACCCATAAATATTACGTCGGTGAAAGTAATTACAGAAAACAAACTATCTTCCATCTTCGAATAATGATCTACCAAAGAAACTCTGAAACGTTTCTTATTGTCGTTGTTTAGGTTATTGTTTTATTGCTAACAAAACGTACGACGATGCCTCATGAGGCTATGATGCAATTTGACTGCTCCGACCTCGCATTTGGCGAAGCATTCATATCACTGCGCCTTGTATTGCACGGTCATTGCATAAACTTTAACGAGCTGTAACCGTAGTCGAGGCGTTGCGTCAGTCGGTGGAAACATGGTAGATGTAACAACAGCACACCTAATCCTCATGCTCCCGCTTCAACCGAGTCATCCGTGCCTGCTCTTTGGTCGGGTAGAATTTAGAACTCCCTCTACACTCTCTTCAGCTGAGCAACTTGGAGGTGTAGCGTAAACACAGTATTTATCGTGACAGGACCTGCAACCAGTCTTCGACGCAGTCGCCCTCGCTTCTTCTTCGCAATTTTGTTGTTGTTGTTGTTTTGCAGCGTAGCGCAACTGGAGGCAGCCTTCTCGACTATCGATCGACTGTTCGGTCAGGCCAACGATTTACCGCCAGCTCGAGTTTCGCAAACGTCCGAGCAGCGACAGTTTATTCGGGGCCCGCACACGGAGCGTTTCCCCGAGAGAAGCTGGCGAAGAAAAAAAAAGACAAAGAAAGCGCACGGAGTGGAGATAAGCCGCCACACTTACATCATTGAAGAGGAGAAGGTCGAGTGAATGTGTGGTCAGAGTTCCTCGCCAACTGAGCTCCGAAATGCAATCAACGTATGTCCCCTATCGTATACGAGCATCTCTCTGCAAATTCTGCTTTGACGTAATCGGGGTTGATGAAGTGGTGAAGCGGCTAGCTTCGGTCGGTAGGTAGGTACCAAGCACCCGTGTTATAGACCTGTTTCACTAGCTGCTCAGGTTTCCTTAGGCTGTGGGGAGTTTCGAGACTTTGCACGATGCACGTATACTGTGTATAGCGCGTGGGAACGAAAATTACACGCAAAACTAACATTCCACCAAACTGGTGTTTCAGATGGTAGCCAAGAGCCTTTCGAGAGAGAGCCGTTCGGGACAGTTAGCTGGCGATATTCAAATCAAAATCTAGTTTCGAATAAGGAGCGAACATGCAGCAAACGAGCGACGAATTTCGCGTGGCGGAGTTCGCTCCGCGCGCGGCGTCAGAACATTGGCTGTGTACTACGCAGTGTGCAAAACGAACCTCCAGCCGTGCGAACTTCTTGGTTGTTCCTCCCGTGTTCGCTCACATAAAGTCCAGCCGTAAGGACGGCGTGAGGTCGGTCTACCCGAGTACGGCAAACAATAGTTCACGCTGTGGATGAGAAATTTAATCTGTGCAGGACTACGGCCTTTAACTTGCATCACGCAGTAGTGATACACGCACCGTACGCGCCGGTACGATGCTCATCCAGATCGAAATGGGCAGGCGTGAGGAATGAGTCCAGGGACCCTGAGGTCTGCTACGCGGGCTTCCTCTCCGCGTGCTCTGGGCTGCGGTGTGCTCTAGTCACTGTCGGAAGGAGAACGGCACGAGAGGTATTTCACTTATTCCGCCTCCAGTGCGAGTTTCGGACCTTCGAAAAAAAACTCAGCGTCTCGTGAGCTCGGAGTGAGTACGCGCTTCCAAAGCACGACGAAGGGCAACGAGCGCGTGCTGGAGACTTGGAATGATACGTCCTGCGCGTCTTGTTTGTCAGTGACTTTAGGTTTACAACATATACCGTCGGCTACCGAGCGCCCTCGCGATTCTGTGCTGCACATTGCGCACTCGGCATCTGTTTGGTTCCCCGATTCTTCCATTGCCTTTGAACTAAATCTTATTTGAAATGCTCCTGTGCAAGGGGTATATACTACAACAACCACAGGCACTCCATGAGCCTCGTAGCTTCGGTTACTATGGCCCTGTCTGTTTGACGTCACATGGCAATTTCGGCGGGAGTGGATTCATTTGAGTGTTTCGAGTGCGGCCTTGGGCCTCCCAGATTTTTCGCGCGCTCTGCTCCGGCCTGTTCAAACGCTCGACTGCACGGCAGAAAAAGCGAGCCGAGTCAGGATACAGATCGCGCTATAGATCTCCGCATGCTGCGCTTATGAACCAAACAACAAACGGAAACAGAATCGCCCCAGATCACGCTGTCAAGTGTGAGCCTGCGGCATGAAGCATGCATCTACATTGTTCTCATCATCAGAATAGAGAAAATGTAAGTCGATCTCCATTGATTCGTAAATTTTATTCGCTGCTCGGGTCTTAGCGTTGTTTCGCCGGATGATACCTCGGGATGCAAAATGGGAAGAAGAGGAAGCCAGCTGGGCGAGAGACGTGCTTTTCCCCACTTTTTCCCATCGTCCAAGAGCCAGCCGGACCAGCTGGCACACACCATGTCTTCGGTCGACAGGGTGCTCACGCTGCTCGGTTACAAGCTCGACCGCAAAGAAGACTTCAAGGCCCACTTTCGCGAAGACCGCCGCCCGGCCAACCCCGGCGCCAACCCCTGGAGCTTTACCACGAAGGTGCTAGAATCCCTGCGTCACCGGAAATTCGGTCGGCTTGCCTGCAAGTCGTGCGTGCAGGAATCCCTCGCCAGACGCTCGATACCGGCCTGCCAGAAGTCAGCAGCCCATGGCAGCCCCACGAAGACCACCGTCGCGAAGACCGCTGCCAGCCTAACGCTCTTCACCCTCTTCAACCGCAACATCAACCCCTCACTCTCGCCCACAAGCTCCATTTAAACCATCATCACCATTTATTTTAAAACTTCATCTGTACTATAAGATCTTACCATCGTTGAACGCGGCGCCGCGGGCCTTCATGGTATGGACGACTTGCCTTTCAGCTGCTCCGCTGCTCTCTTGAGCCGAAATAAATCACTATCATTATTTTGTGCGAATATATACTTTAACTCGCCTTCCTGATTTTGATTGACTCGCCTTCCTGGTTTTTACTGAAATGATTGGACGCGCAGTTTGTTTGAAAACAACATCGTGGGCATTTGTTCTACACCTTTCGCGCTTCGAAAAACTTCACATTTTGATCAACTTCTTCATGGCCAAAGACTGTTTGTTGCGGTGAGCAGCGGGGAGCACATCCCGCGCTGCTCTAAAGTTCCGTAGACCGACGATAATGGTGATGATGCTAATTCGCGGCGATTTCTCTGTATTGTTTGAGTTTGGTATGGTTAAGGAAGTACAGAGTCTTTTTGGATTGTGATAAGTTATACTTGTTGTAATGGGGAATTTTACTGTGTAACGAGGTACGGAAATATAACCGGGTTAAGTCAGCAGAACGATCAAAGTACTCGTGTGCTCGTGGACGTTTCAGAGGATTTGAATTCTTTTATGTGGGTTTCCGGCAATTCTAAAACTATCGGAAACACCTTCAATGAACAACCCATGCGCGCCTAGACCGAGTGTATATTTCAAGGGAACTACTTGATTGCCTTACGGATTAGCGGGTGAAGCCGCTGTGTTACAGTGGTCATTGTCTGGTCACGGTCAGTGTCGGCAACAATGCAAGGATCGGCACCAAGTTTAGTTGGAAACGCTAGAAATTAAACGCATGTTTGCTTAAGAACGAAGAATTTGTAGATGAAGTCAAGAAGCTGCAAGAGAAGTGGCTGCACTCGCAAAACGCCATTTATTTCAGAGGATGGGAACGCTTTAAAGAACAGGCAAAACTAAGTGGGATTCCAATCTCGTTTAAGATATGCTTCGCTAGACGAGCAGAAGAAGCGAAACTACAGCGTAACTTGCTCACCCTAGTAGAAGAGGAATGCGAGTGTCCAGGGCAAGCGACAAAAGATATCGCTTTTCTAAAAAGATAATTTAACGTAATCGAACAAAATCACTACAGTGGGGCAGTAGTGCGCTCAAGGTCGCAAAAGTATTTGTTAGGCAAGCAACAGACCAAAAAAACTTTTCGCTGCAGGTGAAAAAAAAGAAAAACCTGTTAGCTAAATAAATTACCGAATTATAGCATGGACATGCAACACGAGGTGACCGTGAGGAAATAGAGCAAGTTTTTGTTGAAACGTATAGCAAGCTGTTCGGTGATAACAGTCGACCGAGTCGCTTCCGAGACATTGAAGAGCTGGTATAGCACGGTTGACGTCGGCTCTCAGATGAAAAAAAAAGATTAGCCAAAAGAACCAATCATCCTGACCGAAGTCGGAAAGGCCATAGACGAATCAGCTACCGCCAAGTTCCCAGGGCCGGACGGGGTGAGCACGAAATTTTATAAGCATTTAAAATCATCATTACTTATGTTTCTACTGAATGTATTCAAAGTGAATTCATTACCTTTTTCTTTTCTGGAAGCGGATATGGTATACCCTCCCCGAGTCAGAGGTGGTGTCTAAGCTCCGGCCTGTTTCTGGCTACCGTCCAATCATGCTATGTAACGTGGACTACAAAATCTTTCCTAAAGTTTTAACTAGCCGCCTACGATCTGTTATAAGCGAACTTGTAGGAGAGAACCAGACATGTTTAAGGGGCGCACCATCCCAACAAATTTAGACGTTGCTCGAAGCGTTCTAGAACATTGTTGTCAAGTGGGTGGCCAAGTAGCTATGCTCCAGATTGACTTTGAAAAACTGTTTGACCGCGTTAACCACGACGTACTTTTTCGTATTTTATCTTATGCAAATGTTGGGAAAGTGTTACTGCAAGGTATTCGCATGTCCTATAGGGGATGTGTAACAAGTTTGATCATTAACAACAACGTTACTCGTTCGATAACTGTACGCTCTTCTGTGAGGCAGGGCCCAGGGGTGCCCCTTATCACCTCTTTTGTTTGCGTTATATTTAGAACCATTTTGTTTGAGTGTGCCAAAGGAGGAACACGCGCGCGGTGTAGTGTTAAAAGCAACTGGAGTAAACATTTTGGCGTACGCAGATGATGTTGCTGTATTTTGCGAAGGCAAAAAGGGCGCCACAAAGGCTGTGTCACTAGTGAAGGAATTTTGTGATGTCAGCGGAGCTTCAGTTAAGTGGGAAAAGTGCTGCGGGGTTTGGCAGGGTGCGTGGGCCGCTGGCCTCTCGAAATATGAGCGAGTACCGTGGAGCTGCACGCCCTCCAAATACCTCAACGAACCGTTGCAATATTTTAAGAACAGCAAAACGTACTGGTCGGGAGTCGCGACCGACCTTGACAGCCGGGCTTCACGCTGGAAGCACGGAGACTTGTCTATATTTATGAGATCGCGCGACAGCATGTAACATATTTTTGATCGCCAAACTGTGGTATGTCCTTCAGGTTCTGCATTGTGCGCGTACTAACATACAAACATTTCATAGGATATTTAAGCGTTTATTGGAAGTCGGCTTGGGAGCCAATGAGAAGGGAGAACTTTTTTCGACGTGTGAAACAGGGGGTTCTAGGTCTTTCCCATTTGTTTGTGCGCCAGCTGATGTCAAGGTTTTTTTGTTGGTTTTTTTTTCATATGTGATCAAGGGCATCCTTTCCTTCGAGCGGTACTTCAAGCGAAATTGGTGCAGCACCTTCCTTTTTTTATTGTGTCATATGACTCACGAGGTAGCACCAGCCAAAGTGTTTGGGTTTCCCAAAGAAGTTGTTGAAACAGTGAACTTTCTCTCCGTCCGGTTTTCGCTTGATTCTTTGTCTGAGGTCAGCAGAAAAAGGCTGTTACGTGACGTGACTGAAAGCCTGTTTCCCGCTCCGTTATACCGCGCTTTATTTTCTGGGTGTCAGGGCCAGAATGTCCTGTCACGAGTAAAGAGAATGATTGTGCCACCTTCGGCGAAGTCGCTTTTTTTTTTAAGTGCACAGTTTCACTCTTTTTGTAAAGACGTGGGTAAATGATAGGGGTATTTTTGTACACATGAACGATCAACTGTTTGTTGTGCAAGCAACCAGAAAAGGTCGACCATGTCTTTATTCTTTCGTTGGGACGCTCAATTCTTTCTGGGACGTGTTACAGCGAGCTTTGAAAAAATATTTCTTTATCACCCCTCAACAAATACGCTTCCTAGATATTCAAAACGAAAACTGTGTGCCCAAGGATCATGTTCTTTCTTTTGGGACTGTTAAGTATCTGGAAGTCGTAGATGGCACTCAGAAATCGAGACCTTGATGCCAAAGTGTACTTGTATTTCGTTCAACTTGTCCGCAGGTTGAAAGCGTTTAAAGCTCATTAACACCTTCAAGTAAACTGGAAGCGGCGTTTAATGCGGCCATGAAGAAGAAAAAAAAAGAAGCGGCGTTTAATGCGGTCAAAGCATGCGCCGATTATTAAACAAAGCCCTCTGAAAAGTGCTCCACAGGGTCTTTCTTTAGAAAACAAAAGTGACAACGCATTATGCGTGTTACCCTTGTTGTTTACCCATAAAATTAAAAAGGAAAAAAAAACGTTGCGTGGTTTAGTTAGTACGCGTGTGGCTCGCCACCGAAAGGTCGTGGGTTCGAACCCCGCCTAAAATTCTTCAAATTTGTTTTAAGGCAAATTAATTATTTTATCGATTGAAATCATTTGAGACATGCGGCGACCTTTAATTCGCGTTACATGTCATGTTTTTTAATCACTTCCATTCCACGCGTGACGTCACGTTTCGCATGAGCGTTGTGAGTTGTTTGAAATTCCCATGCGAGGTCATGTGGCTGTGACGTCATGACCCTATCGACCAATCAGGATTTTCGCGTCACGCCACCGACGCCGGCTTTTCTGCGGCACGAGCTCCTTAACGCTTTCGCGTTAAAAAATAAATAGACGCTGCAGAAGGAGGACGCGGCGATGCTCGTCACGATGTTGCGTGCCTGAAGGTTGAAGCGCCGTTCACACTTGCGACCGAGTAAGACCGAGAGACCGACCGGTTTTAGCCTTGCGACTCTTAGACCGGATGCGCTGCAGCGGAACTGTCCTAAAGATCGCAAGAGGCTTCAAAACCTGTCTGGTCTCTCAGTCTTACTCGGTCGCAAGAGTGCGAACGGGTCTATGTAACCGAGAGTCCGAGAGACCAGACCGGTTTTGCTTCTTGCGACTTCTTAGGACCGGATGCGCTGCAGCGGAACGGGTCCTAAGAGATCGCAAGAGGCTTTAAACCGGTCGGTCTCTCTCGGTCTTACTCGGTCGCAAGAGTGTGAACGGGCTTTGAGGCTGCAGTTAGCATCCGCAGCGTTCCTCATAAAACGCAATTCGGAATGTCACCATTTGATTAATAGATCAAAATACCACTGCAATTCTTTTTTTTTTTTTTAGTCTATAGTGACGAACTGGTGAATTTCATAAGTTGTCCAATTTCGGAACACATAAAAAGAGAACAGTAAAACCTGTACCAATCGGAACACGAACATTAGAACGTAATCCCTTCGTTTATATTTGCCCCTTTTCTCGGGCTCTCATTAAAGCAGGTACAACCCGGGTCGGCCGCGGAGTTTATTCGTCGGATTAGGTCTCGCGGAGGGACGTGGAGGTGACGCATCAAAGATGTTAATCCGCCAAGTCCGAGAGGAAGCAGACTCCCGCGCAGGCGGGGCGTCGATGCTGGCTCTCTGCGAACGCGAAGCTCATTATCTGTGGCGCTCTTTTCAGCGGAATTTCCCGAGCAATACGTAACTGAATTAAGAAGGG
>JAZHYW010070040.1:0-12671 GCA_037355805.1 Ixodes ricinus
GACGTGAGCCCCGTAGCTGTCACATGCCATCCTCCCGTGCCGCTCGCCTTTTTGTCATTTTTCTCGCGTAGTCTTCCCCCATATATGCCCCACATGTGACTAACGAGACACTTTGAATGGAACACAGCTGCGTGTAGGAACTGAGTGGCACCACAGTTATACCCTGGTTCTGCTCATTATCGATACAGCTGATTGCGCCTGCTGCCTTTTGTTTGGTCGTGTTAGCAATGACTTCAAGGAATTTTGTATTTCACACTCCGATATACCCTAATCCCACTAGAGCGACAAACTGAAACAAACGACAGCGCCAATCCTCAAACGCATGCAGCATGATCGCGATGATAACTTTGGCTGGCGTTTATTCGTTCGGTGCTCGCAAAGTAAGTACGAGTGATTGCAAGCCTGCCAGGGACACTCTGTCGTGAATGATGCTCGTGTTTGAGATAGCCTCCTTTATTCTACAAAGCCTGTCATATCGTAAAAGGCTCTGATTTGAGGCTTGTCGTTGCAGTTTTTTTTCTGTTTGTTACTATTGTGCGATGATAAAATATATTTAAATAAAATAATAATTAATAAATATTTATTAATTAACCCATAATTGTGCCATATATTCATAATTTTTCTCAGAGTCTGAAGAAAATAGCTAGCCGAGTAAACTTGGAAGTCAACTTCTCAGCTCCTAACAAACTTCGCAGCTTGTGCAAAAAGTAAATGCCCCACCAATTACAACTGTCGGCTGCAAAAAGAAACATAAGAACATCTTTGTCCCTTTGTACAGAAAAGGTGGTGACTCTTTTCCCCTCTACTGTGGAAAACTCTACATAGGTCAGACCGGAAGGTGTCTCAACGATCGCTTTCGTGAACATAAGAACACATTCAACAACAATGGCTCTGGAGATATAGGCATTCACTGTCGAGACTGTGGCTGCTCAGTGCAGCTGAGCAAATGCGCTGTGCTTGGCCAGCACCACAACCATGCAGCTAACAAGAGAAATTATTGAGGCAGAGAATATCCGAAACATATCGATAGATGTGTTCGTACTCCGTCTTTAACCTTATCACCACAAAAGAATTAGACTGCCTAGCCTTACATTAATTTCAATTTAGTTAGTTTTCGGCTTAGCTTCCGACTGAAAGAAAAAAAGACCAGTTATTCTCCCTCGCCCTAGTCTATAATACAAAAATAGGAGTAAAGAGTGCAAATATAGCACAGGGTTGTTAGTCAGCGCTGCGTAAGAGTCTCTTTCTTTGAGCGTGTACTTGACTTGAGTGACTGTTTCGCGGGTGCGCTGTTCCCCCTGTACAACATGAGCAACCAGCTCGCCCGAACCTCTGTGTTAGCAACTTGTGTGTCGTCATACCTCCTTGAAACGTGTGTTGAGTCTGCAGTTCGACGATTGATACACTTTCCACATCATCGTAGTGCGTGCTTCGGCATCACAGCTGCAGCTGTACTCATCACTTCCAATCAAGAAAATCTAGAATCTAAGATTGGGCAAGTTCAGGCAACAGATTAGACGCCACGAGCAACGGAAGAAGTTTCGTCGATCGTCGCCAACCTCACTCAACGCGGGCGCATACTCCCTCAGAAAGAGCCACTAAACCCTCGAAGCCATTCTGTCGCCTGCTAGCAAGGCAGAACCTGTTGTCAAACTTTATTGCACGCTTTTATCATCGTTTTATGACATTGAGACGATAAAAAATCTTCATGATTAGATAATAAGAAGACAATGCTTACAACAAAAAAATTTTTATCAGGCAAATTTTAATCTCACGTAGAGCCTCGACGCATTTTTTTCCATCACAACGGCCCTAGCAACCGTTTGTTGGAGCGCAGCTTTGTGTTGTGACGTCATCACTTATGGGGTCAATACCAAATTTAGTCATACGTTCTTTAAAGTTACATGAAGCATGTAGGCCCAATGGGGTCTTTTGAATACACGAATAGAAAAATACCTCGGCGGGGATTGAACCGATTGCTTTCTCGAAGAAGGGCTAACAGGCTAGCAACATGACTGAAAGTGGGCATACCCACGGTTTCTAGCTGCGGCTTGTACATGTGTGATTGTGAAGGCTCGTGACAAACGAAAACCACAAAAGATATCAAAGCGGTGGCAGGCGGCCGAGTAGTTCTGTAGTCTTTTCGATGTACAGGAGGCGGAGCCGTTAGGTTGAAAAGCGATAGCCCCACGGCTTGCATTGATTTTTGTTCCTATGCCCCATTTTAAGACGTCTTCAGGTTACCACTGGTTCTCACGTGGCCGCGTTTTAACCTAATAACTCCTCTTTGAACATCAGAAACCCCGGAGAACTCAGCCGGCGAGGCACACTTCGTTGGAACAGAAACTATAGCACTCTAAAAAAGGGTGTGCTATACACCATTTGTTCTCATATATGACACCCCAAAACCTCAGTTCGACGTACAGCGCACTGACGTCTGCCTGACGGTACTAACGTTCGCAGAGAGGCGTTGATAGCTGTGTGGTTGCAACTTATTAAAATAGCTAATGTACGTGTTACTGACAACAACAACAAAAATCAGGTTTTCTTGGCCTTATCGCAAAACCTCAATGTTTTCTTTTTCTGTGGTCTCTGAGACGTACTTTAGCTATTAATAAACCCCGTAAGATTTGGGTATCTGTTCGACCTTGTAAATCAAATCAAGCCCTCGTAACATTTGGGGCCGTCTGTTCGACTATAATGCGCTGTACGTCGAACTAAAGTTTTAGGGTGCATTATGTGAGACAGTAGGGTGTAAGGTGATACCTTTTTTTAGAGTGTAAATGGAGATCTAGTTGGTAATTTAGTTATTTACAAATATGTAATAGACCGATCCTACCAACCGCTTGGCGGATACTGTGACACCGTCATCGGATTAGTTCTCAACAGGCAGCGGCAGTGCACGAGATGGCTCGTGATCGAAACACGGAAGCCCACAGTGGCGTTGACCCTCGTGCAGATAGACTTCAGTTCCCAAAACGCATCGCTGTCAGCGGCGGTGTAGCGAGGCTTCTGTACATGGAATGCACAGAAGACTTGCTACACCGCCACCACTCTGTACATTCTGTACATGGAATGTACAGAAAGAGTGGTGTTTTGAACCTCTGCATGTGGCAAGCGGCATATAGGGGCAACCGCAGATGTCTCAACGACAGATTACGTGAACATCAATACACCATCCACAAAGCAATTTGACACCTGGGGATCCATTGCATAGACTGCGGTGACTGCCGACATGACCAACTGCACTGTTATCAGCAGAGTGGCAACCAGCTATCAAGGGAAATGATTGAAGCTGAGAAGATATCTAGGTTAGAGCAAGTCTGTGTCAGCACCCCTCTCTAGCGTTATCACAGTAAGAAATGGACTATCTTGCGACAAGATGAAAGGAACGACGGTTTTATTTCATTTTAAGCGTAGTATTTCTTACTTATTATTTTTTTTTTCTTCACCATATTTTACATCTAAATTTTCATCGTATATTTTTCTCTAATGTTTCGTTCCGCAGTGAAGAAGAAGATGATTAGAGAAAGAAGAAATACAGACCTGAGTTTCCAGTCAGAGCTGTAGCGTGTGTCTTTGGGTGGTTCCGCCCTGCCCGTTTAGATCTGGATGAGCATCGTACCGGCGTGCGGTCGGTGTATCGCTATACTGCGTGGTGCACGTTAAAGACCCCAGGCTAGCGGTTGTACCGCTACGCTAAATCGCTCATCTGCGGCTGAGACACCAGACGCCCACTGAGGCAGACTAACTTCCGGCTGTATAAACATACACACAACACTTTGTCTTTTGTGTGCCTGTCTTCTGTGTGAAAATCTTGTGCGCTGTTTCACCCAAACTGTTGCGTTGACCACGGACCGTAGCGATCGTCAAGTGTCGGATCCACCGTCGCCGGCGTTGACGGAACCTTTGGATCGGTCGCCATTTCGGAGAGCAGCGCCGGGCCGCCGGGCTCCCGAGCGTAGCGCGCATAGCCCAGGAGCTTCACGTTCCGCGAGTCCAGATTGGTTGGGCAGTAAGTCTGCCCGTTGCACACCTGCAACCGAGAATGGACGGAGAGAGACAAGACCGGTATTTAAGCCTCTTGCGACATCTTAGCACCAGTCTGCAGCAGCGCATCCGGTGCTGAAGACGTCGCAGCGCTTAAACCGGTCTGGTCTCCTCGGTCACACTCGGTTGCAAGTGTGTAACGGCGCGTAAGCGGTCGTAAAGATTCTGAAGAAACGTTGAGCCAGCCCAACTCCTTGCATTACGTTGCGACTCGTGTTGCGTCGCTGGCTACCATGGCCACGGGCGGTCGTAAGTTGTCTTATCAATTCGTAACGTAAGAGTGGCACAGTGTGAACGGGCCTTAAATGTCGTGCTGTCCTTTTATGACTGTGCACGCGCGCACAGTTGTGGGGCAAAAGCACAGCACACTGTTTTTGAGCTTACCGATAACGATGCTTTTATAAAATGTGACTCGGAATAGTTCCTTCCGCATCGAATACGTCGGTAAAAAGCTTGTCGAATCGCGACTTCTGCTAGAAAGAAAAGCTGAAATTTTCATAAATTCTTAAATTGTCTGGCATAAAATGGTAAATTAAGGCAATTCATTAATTTGTTCTCTAATTTTTACTACGAATTGTTTACAAATTTTAATTCGCTGAGAAGCTCATCACATATCACGCATTTGGGTCCGCAAAATAAAGCATACAAACTGCAAGTAATTCATATCAGGGTATACCTCATTTTTTGGGACGCTGCAGTGTCACCGACTTACTGATTTAAGACTTCGATCTCGAGGAGGTCTCGCACGTTTCGCCTGACCCGGTGTATACACCAACACATATTTACAAACAAACCGGAGCGCCCTAGCGCGCGCCATGGCCCGCGCATGCGCGGGAGATCGCTCGTCGTCGCCCATAAACAAGCCGCTGAAATGCGATGTTGTCGGCGTCGGTGTGAGTCCCCCTGCTCTTTTCGCGTACGCATTGTTGATTCGTCGTCTTCCTGGCAAAGTCTGGATCTATTTGAGCGGCCTCGGCGATATTACCGAGGCTCGTTACACCGCAAATTTCGCGTGAATAGTGACATGCGACTATTCATCCCGCGTGGACGCCGCAGAATGTACGCTAAAGCCTGATTCGCATGACGAGATTTCGCTCGCAATTTTCAAGTCGCGATGTCGCTCGGGCTGCAAAAGCCCGAGCGAACCGTAGCTGAGATAATCGACATCGATACTGAGAATCGCAAGCAGGATCGGACCAAGTGAATTAGGCATATGCAGGTAGGTGATGGTCACGGTAACAACGATAAACATCTCCGTATTCATTGTTTACATCGAGCCTGTTACCAGATCTTCAAACTTAAGTATTTTGAGGCCTGCACTTACTTCTTATTGCAAGTACTGGGCCAACATTTGATCTACGGGCCGGTGTCGTCTAAACAAGCAGACGACAAGCAGAAACGTTTCAAAGAGCGGACGACAGTTCGAACGATCAGGCGGCCGTTTGAACTTGCCAGCGCACTGAACATAGTCCGCAGGTGGTCTGCACAACTGGAAGGTTTTCCGGCGTTCATGTTGGAACAAAACAAATAAATCTGATTACCTCGCGCATCAGTGAATTCAACCCAAAGTGCTTCCCGCCCAAGCAATCAAGTCACGCGTCTGGTTTTCCCTTTTCGCGGCACATATCCACGTTCTGGACAGCAAGCGCGGAAACGCCCAGACCTTCTCGACTCTTTAGTACAGCCCCAAGTCGCGGCGTTTTCAACGAGAATGGAACGTTTTATTTGGTTATTTTGAAAACAACGCAGGAATACACGTCTCGCATGTGACTCTGCCCACAGCCCCAGAGCGGGAGTGCGTCTGACGCGCCACCACCGCGCCGTGACGTAACAGAGTTGAGTTCGTGTATAAGCAGAGAATTAATTGAAACGACTCCGGAAGCCAGCCTGCGGTTCTTCCGGCCAGCTTATTTTGAAGAAATTTGTTAATTGGTTTAAAAACGCAAAGAAGAATCAACTTCGAGCTAATAAGAGTCCAGCGCTCACAGAGCATGTTGGAACCAAGAATATACACGGAGCTGCTTTCTTTGAAGTGCTTGCTGCACACGCAGAAGGTTCTCTGAATTTCGCTTTCGGTTTTTCAATCTGATGAGACATTCCTTCTGTGTGATATTTTGTCGGACTTGGAATAAGAAATACTTCGTATTTGCCATGGTAGATGCTGTAGTGGCCTGAAGGGCTGGATATTCTATTTTAATGATCGAGTATTTGTGTTGATGTAGAAAACAGCACACCAACATCCGAGAGCTTCGACACCTTAGCGGCAAAATCTGTTTGTAAGCACGACCACACGTGTCACGGTTTCAAGCTTCCGTATAAATGTCCTACCCCAACGGCGCATGATGCGAGCTGCACAAGCAGAGGGATCCAAGATCTGCGCGGTCTGTCCCAGTCTGTCCTACCCGTGACGTCACCAACGATGATGATGACAGCTAGAGAAGCAGTACCCCCTGTAGTTCACGCACGGCCGCCTATACCAGTCGCTTAGCCTGTCTATAGTGTGCTGGCTTTACCCAGCGACACGAATTATTCCCAGTTCTACGAGGGCTCTGGAATATTGGCTACGGTTCGTGGAGCGCGCTTCCGACTGTTGTCTTTAGACTTCGATGCTATCCCGCCCGTACATCAAAAAGATGGCACCGAAGAGCGGCAAAAAAATAACACCTGAAAAGCCGGGGTGTCAAGATGTGAGGGACCACTTTTTGGACGTGGTAAACACACCGTTACGGAGGCGCATCTTTAGACACCGTAGTATTACGCATGCGGCTCACCTCTTTCTTCGAAGGAAGACATCAATAACTGAGCACAACATTGGCTTTTAGGTCATATTCCCCCTAGGCTTAGAGCGGATGTCGAAGGCTGCCCAGTTCTCTCGCGTCGCTTTAGGCGGCTCTCAACGTGATTGCCCACCTATTTTCCTTTCTCAAGGCACCCTGTTTCTTTCGAAATTGCGTCCGAATTATTATTCGCACATCTTTAGAAACAAAAGTATACGTGATGTCCACTCATCACTTCCCACTTTTCCAGAAAGCGTTTGCAACACTCCATTCAACATGGGGTTTTCGTGCATTGTAATATATATCGGTGATGATGAATCTGTATTGACGTAATTCTTTCGCGATATATTTACCCAAGGAGACATCATTTGAGTTAGAGTGAAACCAAAACTAACTCCCATTCTCCGGTTCATGTATCGAAATAAACGTGAGTTTTGATTTCGTTCCTAAAGCACAATATGCCTCATAGCGCAAATACTGCGGGAACGAAAACCTTTTTCGGGAAAATCTAACTTAGGACATGCGTGTCGTATGCAAAAAAAATTGTTTGTTTTCTCTCTTTTTTTGTGTGTGTGTGAGGGGGGAAGGGGAGAGGGGAAGGAAGAGTAGGGGGCTGTCTTTTTTAGCAGGGGTTCTTATAGAACAAAAAAGAATATAGATTCGAGATATTTATTTTATAAATTTGGAGCTCAACTTAATACTTTTGTCGTCCTGTTATTGACCCCCTCTTGTCACTAAAGAAAGTTTACTATGAAATAATAAAAATGTGCTTTAATGATTTTGGTGTTTATATGATACATTGATTGCTGTATTATTCCTAACACAGTTGTAACGATAAAAATAAAAGGTATTGCAAAATATCGTGGCAGGTGTTGAGTTTAGAAGGCTCCCAAAGCGTGAAATAAAAAAGGCAGTGTTCTGAATGAGGAAACAGAATTCTAACCAGATAGAATCACAACAAGAATGTTTGATTTTGAACGCAAGACGTGGCGGTGTATTGAATAACATGTAATCAATTTTTCTATGGGTAATTTGTGAACAATCTCAGTTCTTTTCGCCACTAAAATGGAAGAAAGGAGACAATTCCGTCGATACTATTAGGGTTAAATTATACTGTTTTTTGTGTGTAATTGTGAAGTTGATTAGGTAGCCTTACGCCATTACCCCAAAATTTATTGATGATAATACAATCTGGATCTTTTGACGACATATATTATAAAGCTTAAGTATTATTGATCGCGTATGATTTAATCTCAAGCACACGAAGAGCTATGGCAATTCAAAGTTGGCAAGTTATTATCACCGGTGTCAACTTTGTAATTAATAATTAAAAAGTTATAAAGCCAAAACTGGAGGTATAAATAAATAACAGCAGCTCAGCCGGCATGACAAAGTAATTTTAAAGTGGCAGTTAACTGCGGATAGGGCATTATGGGGTACACTTAAAGTCGCCGACTGGAGGTTATCGGCAAAACTTTCTAATTTGCCGCCTAACCTTCAAGACTAAATGTTCCGAAAACCAAATTATAACAAGAACACGAACAAATACGACTTGCGTTTTTTATGTATATATAAAACTTCCCAAAACTTTAATGTTTTTTAAATTTTATGCGCAACTGTTTTTTTTTTTTTTAATCTCATACTTTTTGTTTCAAAAAGACGTATGTCTAGCCATTCTGCACGTCGTTTCAGCGCGGGACGTTGTGCTGGCTTTGAAAAACCATCCCCCAACCTGCTGCGCTACGCTTGGACTGTGAATGCTGTTTGCATTCACGAATGGCTACTTGCGAGATATGGTCACGAGCAGTTCCTCTATTCCTGCTGGGCAGAGGAGCGGCGAGACCCTCGCTAGACCGATTCCCGTGTCCGCCGCGAGAGGGCGAGCTACGAGCTGGAGACGCGAGTGACGTTCCATTGTTACAGCCGGCGTGGCGATCGACCGTGACGCTTGTCTTTGAAAAACCAGAATATAAGCACATACTCTGCGTTACAACGAATTCAAAAGCAAAGCTCACCGCATCCTGTGACCGGTAGAGCGTTTCGCTTCGCAACGCCCCGCTGCACAATATATTAGAGCCTGTCATTTCGGGTTGTGAAGCGGCATGAACCGGACAAAAAGCAAAACGGAAGCGCGCCAGGATAAAACGAAGAACGTACTAACTATAAAAGGAAGGATTCAGAAAGCAGCGACGGTACACCTCCCTAATCCCGCCTTAGCCCAAGTGAGCGAGCAGAAGCTTAGGCCCGAGCCTGCTCGAGTATAATCCTACAAGCTCTCAAGCTTCCTGTCCTGACTCTTCTCGTCGATTTGCTTTTCGTTTTTCTTTGGCGTTGATGGTTATAAGAAGGCCATTTTGTTCCTCCGATGTGGTGCCCATTTTTGTGGATCGACATAACTCCAGATTTAGAAAATAATGAGCTTTCTTAATGACCGTGCGATGCCGAAACTATATATTTTTTTGTATTAATCTGTCGTGCTTTTCGAACCTCTTCCGGTCTCTGACTTATTTCAAGATGTTTTCGCCATCGGCGTTTTATAGACTGATACCACCTGGAAGACAAATGTCCATGCGCTTTAAAGGGACACTCACACCCCCCAAAATTTATTTATAAATATATATTTTTTTTCCAGACGATTTATTATGGTGTCAGAAGACTGCCCTATCAATGTTTTGCTACAGCGATCACATGTATTTTTATAGTAAAGTAAAAAAGAAAACGCAACTACTCGAAACCGAAACTAAACTGGACTGGGGAGGAAGAAGAAACATAGAGGAGGAGAAGGTTGGCGGAAGTGACGTCGTTGTGCAACTTTTTCTTTCCAATCAACGTATTTGGAGCATTTCAGAAGCTACAAAAAAATGGGTATCATATTTCTTTTCAGTTTTTATTATTCTGTGGTTGCCTTCGATGACACCCGGCTTTGAATATGATTGGTGGTTGTGTCTAAATCACAGAAAACGGCACGTGACCAGGAGAAGAAGTGAGCGCGACTCAAATTGGCCAGTTCTCGATCGGTCGGTTGTGGGTGGAAGGAAAACGAATTTCGAACCGCTAATTATGTTCTGGATAGTTGGGCTCCCACATGTCATGCACAAATAAAATCTTTGTCGACGCAAAATACCCTGTCAGTGTCCCTTTGACCCCCGAGCGTTAGCACTATGCTCGGTTCACCCCTGAGCTGAGACCGCAGTGGAAGCTAACAACCTCGTTGGACAAATCGTATGGCTCTCTTCGCAACGTCATCGCGCTCCCGGTCATGCACATCATAGCCTCCTGTATACTCACAAAGCCTTGCAGTTAGACTACAGAGCCATTGAGCTCCCGGTCGCAGATTTAAAGTACGAGGATATGGTAGCACAGAGCACTTGGGGAGCTTGTAGCCAGTGTACAGCTTGTCAGCGGCGAGGACCCGAAACATAGTGTTCAAACCCGACGCAAAAGAAGCGGTAGTGCGAAGAACGCTAGAGCACGAGCGTGACATTTATCGCTCGGGACAAGCGAGCTGTGCGTCTCGCCGCAGCGTGGCGACTGCCAGCTTTGTCAGTATAAAGGAGTTGCGCCCATGGTGCGGAGGTCGGGTCAGGTGATTACAGGGAGGCGTCTGATTGGCCAGGCGGGCAAGTGGCTCCAACCGTAGACTCAGCTTAAGGATGAATGGAGTATAGTGGATGCACGCATCGCGACGCACTAGCCTTGTGTCGGTATCGCCGCCAGCACGTTCTGCAGCGTCTCGCAACGCATGCGACGCTAACACGCGGTGACGGCTCCCGTATAAAGGCTTCAGCTGTCGACCCTTGTGGGCGGGTCGTGAATGCACGAGCGAAGACGTCACGCGCACGCCTTGTCTCCTGGGTGGCGCCTGCATGACGTCATCGTTTGTAGACTTGGTGGCGAAGCTGAGTCCACTAGTGCTGACGTTGAGGAAGCAAGGTACACGCCTGCTTCTGGACACTATTTATTTATGTTTTCATTGGTTTAAACCTGTTATGCCATTTGGCGGTGCCAATTGAGATTCACCGTTTTTTTTTCATATGTACTCACAGTTAGAAATGTAATTGTAATAAAGTAGCTCAGAAATGACAAGGGAAAAAGGTGATGACAAAGACGAAACATCGCTAACTTATAACTCCAATTATAATTCATTTATTTTTATTTATATTATATCTATTAGCTAGAATTGTAACGTGCTGCAGATCAGTAAAATATTTATACATACAAATACAAGCATTTGTATATATGAAAATATTTATAATATGACGCACTCAGGTTCCAGCTAAGTAGATGCAGAGAAAGAACAATTAATGAATTATAATCCAATTTAGTGCGTTAGCGCTTCGTGTTTTGTGTCTCCCTGTAGGCCCTTGTCAGCTGTGCGTTATTTTATACAACACAAATTTCGAAAACCGAAAAAATGTATTTCGGTAGTGCGCGGCTGAAAGTCATGTCCGGTGTGTCACCAACCGTTAACCGAGATTTGAGTATTATTTCAAGTGTGCCCACATGGTCGTAATGTTTCACAGCTTGCTTCACTGGGGCATGAAAGACGCGTTCGTTGGCTTGGCACGTAGTCCACCCAAATTGACCTATTTTGCTATACAGGGTCAGCAGTCCTCATGCAAACAACTTACTGCTTTCACCTCAGCAAGTTGTGCCGCCTTTTAGTTGCACGGTCGTTCCTGGTAAATATTCGCACGTGCGCTCTTCTCGTTGTAGCATTTCGCACACCCTTTGGTAAGCACATCAACAACATTGGCGGTCGATATTCTTGACACGAAACCCAGGGTTGAATCCGAGTCGTCGCCGACGCTAACACAGCACTCGTTTTTGAATAACAGCTGAGCCGAGTTCATGCCGAACAACGGTGTCCATGCTCAGAGCATACGCAGCGAAACAATGGCGCTCTACAATGGCGCCGCGCTGAGGCTAAACCGGAGAGCGCCGAGCCCGACTGGCGGCTTAAGCGGTGCGAACGATCCCATTATCCCATAATGTCATTACATCGCCCTTGGCGCAGCATCCAGAGCAAAGCAGGTAGTTCTTTTTTTTTTCAACATTATTTTGAAAGATTGAAACTGCAATAAATTGAATTAAGGTGGTAAGCTGCAGTGTCGAGTTGGTACTGGCTGAAGATGATGAAAATAGCGCACAAAGGTGACGATAAGGACAAGAACCAATTGCTGTGTGTGTTTATACAGCCGGAAGTTAGCCTGCCCCGGTGGGCGTCTGGTGTCTCAGCTGTAGATGAGCAACTTAGCCCAGTCCGGCACAACCGCTAACCTGGGGTCTTTAACGTGCACCACGCAGTAGTGATACACGACCGCACGCTGGCAACGAAGCTCATGCGGCATAGAAACGGGTGCAGGGGTGCAGCGCGAAATTTCGCTCCACGTGCTCATAGGCTGGTGTGCGCTAGCCCACTCGGCCAACAAACCCTCTTCGAATTCGTGGGTTAGCGCTTGCTTGTCTTCTGTCTTCCGTTCCTACCCTTGTCCTGGTCCTCGTCTCTTTTTTTGTGCATTTGTTTCATCTGCAATAAATGTTTTCCCCCATCTCCCGTGGGAAGCGATGACAGAGGGTGTAGGCGATTGTGAGTTTACATATACCGATCATTTGTGGCTATTCCGCATGGGCTCGGCGAGCTTAATCTGGTCTCCCCATAAATTCCTAGTTCAATACCCGTTCCTGCAAAACCTTCCGGAACAAGTAAAGTATTTTGACTACACTTTTTCTGCTTAATAAGATTTTGTTGATACCGACTAAGCGTTTAGAAGAGCAGAGCACGACTTAGTTTTCTCTGTGCTAAAATTTTGCACAGCGTATTTATGACGCCTCGGTGTACCA
>JAZHYW010070041.1:0-12311 GCA_037355805.1 Ixodes ricinus
TCATCTCACCGTTTGATTATTGTCTCTCGGAGTTTCGTCCGCGCTACAGACACTACATGCGCACTCTTATGCCACAGTTGAGCAGACGCTGTCGAATGTCGTAGACACCAAGGCGCGGTGAAGAGTGCGGTGCAGACGACACTTGCGACTGGCACATGCCCGCCCCCATCCCGCCGTTGTTGCGCAAAGGATCACGTGACATCTCGTACTGCTGGAGCTAGCCATGTTCCTTAGCGGCCCGAGGCCAACGTTGCCGGACGGATAGCAAAGTTTCGGTTTCTGCTCGTGTTTAAAATTAGCTATAAAAATATATATCTAATTTTTCGCAAAGCAAATGACATAGTGTCTTTACTAGGGCTTTTAATGTGAAATTACCTCATCATCCCTAAATCTCGGAATTGAGCATACCGTAAAATCCCGAGAGATGCCCCACCCCCGAAAGGTAGCCCACCCCTATTTTTGGCTTGATTTGCTATATTCTTTTAAACACTCGAAAGATAGCCCACTACTAGTAATAGTAGTGTTGTGTATACGCATAAAACCCGAATATATTACTAGGTTGTTTTTTTTCTTTAATATTGCTATGTAAATTCGCGGCTCAGTATCATACGCGGGTCCTAACAATTTTCAGCCTCATGAGGCAGCGATCTAACTACTGTTTGACGTGAGTTTCGGTTTCGAAGCAATACGCTAGCAAAACAGCTATCATTATCATTAAAATCACAATGTCCGAGGCGCCACCACCCGTCCAGAGTCAGGCTCAGCAATGGCGTGCGGCGAAAGCGGCAATCGGCCGCCTTCAGATTCAAAAGAAAAGTTCTTTTGGTTGCGGAACGACATCGGCAACAGGGCAGCCGGACGACATTCGCCGAGAATGAGTGCAGCATCCGTGGATGGAGACGACAAGTTAGCTCTGTTTGCGCGCATGCGAACGAAGAAGCTTTAGGAGCCCGAAGAATGGCGTGTTCGCCGACGTCGAGCAAGTCTCAACCGACTTCGTAAAGAGCAACGTGAACGACTTCGCCCTAACTTTGTAAAAGAGCAACGTGAACGGCACCCGCCGTAAACACCCAGCTGCTGCATGAGAACTTTGGCGAGCCGACATTTTACTGGCTTTATGCGCCCACGCCGGGATTTTACTGCGCGGCGCTCGCTCAGTCGCTACGTTCTTTCAGAAGTGCGGGATTTCAAATACGCTCGACAGCAACTGAAGACTACTGCCTTTGGGAGGAGGCGTCGGACAAGGAGTCTGACGGACGTGATGACAGTGATTAAGGTTCAATTATGACGCAAATAAACGTTTTCTTAAGACTTCCTGGAGTCGTACTTCTGCGGAATATTTTCGTAGTGACTGATTATGTTTTGTATTATTCGCGGGTTTTCAGAGGTACTCTTCTACTGGTCCGTCGTTCGTTTATGCTGTATTCTCGTTCCAACAAGCTTCGAAGGGCACAACCTAAAATAGCAATTTTTAAAACTTTTCTTGATTGTACACCGAAAGTTAGCCCACTTCAAATTACTCACCCGATTTGCTCTTGATGTTAGGTGGGCTATCTCTTGGCATTTTACTGGTAACCTACAAAACGGGCATTAGTCTTTTTTCCTCACTCAGTGGCAATCAGAGAAAAATAATGGAGCTAAATGAGCAGCATTCAATCAACCCCTTCAACTCGCAGTCGAAAGCGGTCATAGCATCTGGTGCCAGCTATAGACAGCCAGCAATGGTGAGGCGGCGCTCACGAGAGTACTGCATCTCAGCGCCACAAGCGGAGGCGTCTCTGTTAATGGGCGGCCAATCTGCCCGTCGGGCCGCTGCTGGCGGTAGCGCCCCGATTCTAGCAGTCCCCGTGTGCACCTGTACCTGCCGTGCCATGTCCCTGGCTCTTTGATGCGGTTTATGAAGACCATCGGGAGCCTTGATGGGTGGTCCAACTGTTTAGAGAATATTCTAGAGTCAGTCTATTTGGACACCAGTTTCAGTTGTCTTCACTACTTGTGGCGCCCGATCGGTCTGTGCTTCAGCCCGTCTCCCAGGAAGTGACACAACACAACGAGAAGGCAGCGAATGGGCTTGTTGTAGTTCCCGGTGACCCGTCTTGAGAGCCGGCGAGTCCCGGACCCGCCTGACCCTAGTTGTCGCCCGTCGTTCAGGCCTGCGGATCGTCCTCCCCACGCCAGTGCTGCGTGAGGCTAGCTGTTCCGGGCTATCACAGCCAGAGCCTCGCTGCGGAACCACTCCAGGGATCGCCATGGACTAGGGCCGGTATGGTCTGGGTCCGCCGCTTGCGCCGGTCCTGATCCGAACCTCGCTGGTGGAGTTCTCCGGGGTTCGCCATGGGCCAGACCAACGCCAGACCCAGTGGCGTCACAGAGGGGTGCGGGGGGGGGGGCGGACCGCCCCGGTGCAACGCTCGGGGGTGCCGCGACGGGCCGGGGGGGGGGGTCGCGCCGGGCGGCGACCGTAGGAGGGGGAAGCTGCGGCGGCCGAGGAGCGGGGGGGGGGGCGGGGGGGGCGAATAGAGGCGGGCGACGAGTCCGGGGGGGGGGGGGGTGTCGCCGCGGGCCACCGCCCCGGGTGCCACTGACCCTGGTGACGCCACTGGCCAGACCAGCCAGAACGGATCTATCGTTCCTGCCCGGCCCCAGCCTCGTGCAGCAGCGCTCTTCCTCTTTCTTCGCCGGCTGGCCCCCGCTCGCGCCTTCGCTCGGCCGTCCTCTTCTTCCCGACGCCCCACCACTAGAATAAAACTTGGGTAATTAGAACCAAGCTTTGCATGCTACAGAACCGTACGCACATTGCGAAGCCTGGTGTAAAAGGCGACAGGCAACGAAGTGTACGTGTAAGAAGGATAGTGAACTACGCTTCGCACGAGCTTTTTCTAAAGAAAAACTTTAGCATCCTGCCTTCTGCACGCCGTCACGTTTTTTACCAGACTCAGCATTAAATTTGGTTGCTGAAACAAACAAAACTTCGGTGCTACGAAAATCCACTATTTAAAAGCTCGCAGGTTTGGAAGGTTTGGTTGCGACCACGTGCCGAACGGCATTGGGAGTGCCGAAACGGGCCGACGGGCCTTTCAGCTTGAAGATCTGATCGCCTGATTCTCGACGTCACAGCGAAGCAGCAATCAGCCCGATTGTTCCTATCAGTAGTTCCTTTTTTGGCTGTCAAAGCGACTCGTAATACAACTTGCATGAACATGTTATTTCGCCGAGTAGGTCTGCAAAACGAGTTCGTCCGACCACTTTCAAAGCCTGCACATATATTTTCGTTCACTTCCCCCCCCCGACCCCCCCCCGACAGTTTCTGTAAACTTCACTTACTTGATGCGTCGCACTGCAGTAATCCACTTCTGTCGCCGTGTCGCTTCCCAAGATCTTGAAGGAAGCGGTCAAGTTTTGACACTTGAGTCACCTTCGCGACTGTGGCCGTCTTTCACGCAGCAATAGCAACGTTTATTTTTGGGGGGAATTAACTCTAGGAGTAGGCGAGATGCTACAGGAACCCGGTGAGGTCATAAAGACGTGAAGTTGGGACTTAGTTTTACGAAAAACGGTTCCAAAAAAGCTCACGCCGATCCGAAATGCAACGTTCACACGTGGTTTCTGGGTGTGCCCGCCCGCAGCCCCTGCGACCCGCGCAGGCCTGGCCTACCCAGTTTCTTTATTTCGCGGCCGCTAGATGGCGCAACGTGTCGCGCGAAACTGCATTGCAGGTTGCCTATATGCCGCTAGAGTTCATCACCGTCACGTGCTGGAGTTGGCGAAGCACAGGGCACGTGCTGACTTCCAGAGCCCAAGCCGGCTGTTGACGCAGTACTCAGGTCCAATCTATGAGCTGCATTTGAACATCGTCACCACGGGGGCCCCATGTCAAGAATGCAACTCATCCCACTATGTCGTGAGGTTTTGCAAAGGAGAGACTCAAAGGATGTCCGATTTTATCCTGAAATTGCACTGCACACGTACAAGGACACTAGGATTCCACTAGTGCCAGTAAGGTAGAGTAAAGGCTCGTTCACACAGTTGCGTTTGCCTGCATTAAGACTGCTTGCTCAGAGCTGTTGCTATGGCGACCCTTACGACAAGCCAATGGGAGGCGCTGTGCTGCATCACGGAAAGCAGTCGACGCAACTGCGTGAACGAGCCTTACAGGTGAGAAACATTCCAACCCATAATCGTTGCACAGCCCCTTTAAAGCATATTTTGCTACTATGCCATCCTTAAAGGGCCCTGCAATGGCTTTTTTACTAATTTTTAATTTGCACCAAACCTGAGCGCACTGAACGTATTAACTTAATGACACTTTTCTTTTCACGAATTTTGATTTATTTTACAAGTTATAGGCAAATTAAAATTACAAAAACAAGCAAAAAATAACCTCCTTCATGACGTCCTTGGTTGCTTGAGTGGCCGTGAACTAGACGAGGGGTGGTGAGCTGAGCGAGCGCTCACGGCTGCCGTACTCCGTGTCGACGGCGCGAGAGGGCGCCACTAAAGCGTGTTCTGGATAGGCTGTATGTAGCGGGCAGCTAGAGCGGCTCTCATTGCATTTGCTGCGCGATTAAACACAAATTCGGCATGACACTTCATTGGCCACAAACGACAGCAAACACGGGGTAAAGATCACTTCAGAATGGGAGCCACTTCGCTCTGCCATACTGCGAAACGGCCAAACCGCAAGACAAAGCTGCTCACCGAAGGCCTTGGGAACGCTCCAGAGCCGGCCGGGTTCTTCGGTCCCAAGGAGGGTTATTGAGGAGTTTCAGCGAATATGGGGGCGCTCCGATCGATCCAACATGGCGGAAAAGAGGGAGTAGCATAGAGTAATATAGTAAACGTAAAGAGAGGACACTGAAGCCGATTCGCGGCCCAGATAGTGCGTTTAATGCCCTCCGCTAGGTGGCGCTTTTCTGTAATTTGGTTAATATTAATTGGAGCTCTTTCTCCGAGAAGTATTTATTTTTTAAATCGTTTTGCTTTAGAATTATTTAAAGTAATTAAAACGACTAAATAGTTTTAATCAAATACGTCACAAAACCACGTGATGAATGGCGCCTGCCATGGCCTGCCTGCTTGCCTGCACGCCGTCGCCTCTGCATCATTCTGCATGGCCTCTGCCCGTCCGTGACGTGCGTGCGTCCGTCTGTGCTTTCTGCTGCATCATATTCAGTCGACTTTGCATCAATCAAGGTGACGCATGACCGCCCGCGTCCTCGCATGCTTGGCGGGAATTTGTGGAGCCGATCGGTTTGAGTTCGTGCTGTTGTTTCCGCCGGGCTCTCAGGCTGCACTTGATTCTGTGGGCATCTTGATTTTCGATGAGATAGTTTTAAAAAGAACTTAACTCACGTCCCTGCACGCAACATTGTCCTTGGATTTACAGATGACGGTGTTGAACGTATTTCTATCATTACAGATAAAGCCTTGGTAGTTGTGCTTTCTGAAATTTTGAGGAGGTGGGGTGGGCTTAGCCCCTTGCATACACTGTTGGGCAGGCACGTGAGCAAGATTTTGTTTCGGGGGGGGGGGGGGGACGCTTGTGACAAAATGCTGTATGAGGGGGAGGGGTAGAGGAGGCCCCAGCAAAATGGAAGATTTCAAGAGGAGGAGGGGGGTAGAGCCCCATGCCCCCCCCCCCCCTCCGGGCTACGTGCCTGCTGTTTTGCACACTCCAACAACGTCTTCTGTTAAACGCAGTCTCCCCAGTTCTCTCATTCGGGAGCTAAAGACTGTTGGCTTCACAGTAAAGGCTGTGGTCTGTGATTAGGGGGCTTCAAACGTAGCTTGGCCAACCAACGGTGTGTGTGTTGATAGGCCATTTCTTGAAGTTGACAACGAATATGTTTACTTTATCTTTCATGTTCCGCACCTCCCCAAAACAACCAAGAGCAATCTCCAAGCACAGAAACTTTGCATCGGAAATGAGGTCATTGAGTCGTCCCATATTGTTGAACTTTATCGTTCTACCCGTGAGATGAGCTTGCAGTTGGCTCCGAAACTTACTGAGAGACATTTTTTCAAAACCTTTCAGTAACATGGAAGTATATCGTGCCGCACAGGTACTGAGTGCCTCACTCTTTCTTGCAATCATACTTCTTGTTTATGCCAAGGAGCTTCCTGAGGCAGCCATGGCTACAGCCTATTTCTGTGATAGGATGTACATACTTTTTGATTGTCTGAATAGCTCACAATTCAAGAAGACAGGGCAGAAGTTTCGTCATGCCATTCTGAAGGGAGAATCTGAAATACTCGATTACCTACACCAGCAACTCGGATGGATTTCAGCATGGCAGTTCCAAAGTAGGAGACAGCCACAAGCCATCATAGGGTGGCAAGTTACTATAAAATGTATCCTCATGCTCTGAAATGAGCTTTCAAACAGCCATGACTTTAAGTTTTTACTTACACGATGCCTGCAGCAAGACCCGCTTGAAAAACCTTTGGAGCTATATACGACAAATGCTGGAGCTGCAACACAAACCCGAAACTGCATCAGTTCACCGGACTAAAACAGATAGTGATAAAGAAACTGTTCAAACTGTCGAACAATGGAAACGTAGAGGATGACAAGGCTGACCTCTTCAAGGAGCTGCCAATACCTTCAGCATTATGGAAGTTCAATTTCAGACAATGTGCGATGTCTTCCAATCGATAACTTCCACGCCACTAGAGGATATTTCTGAGCTGGCATCAGACATCAAGTCTAACGTAATTGGTGACTCGTCCACTTACTACGTGTGGGGCAATTTGATCAAGCTTGTGCTTGAACAGACTATTCACAGCTGTGGCTGTTCTCAGCTGCTATGGGATGAATCTGATAACTTGACCAGGCCTCACCAGTACTTTCTTGTGCTTGAAGCATGCCACGTGCCAGGAAAACTCTTCGGGAACTTAGTAGTACGATCACAGGCTGCCTTTAATTTCATTCAGCAACTAGAAAATCACTTTCTTCCAATAATAGAGAGTCTGGCACATGTTCGAGGAGTCTATACCGCCGTGTATCGCACACTTTGAAGTCTGGGTGGTTTTAGCCTTTGCTCAAAGGAGTGCCACAAGCGGCTTTTAAAAATGTTTTGCAGAATACGCGCTTGAATTGGCATGTTCGATTACTTAACCGGAATTCGGACAAAGTTCTGGTTGCACTCTTCAGTGGCTGGTAATGCAACTAGACAGGTTTAACTGTTAATAATGTATTAACGGAGGCGGTTACCAAGCCAAAATAGAAAGCGCTTATTAATTGATCGGTGCTGCTTGCACTCCAAACATTTGTTTCCCTTTTTCCAGCAAATGTGTATCACGGCTGACGAACAAAAATACTTATTCACTTTCTACAGAATTTCTATCCGAAAATAGTGTATAGAGGGTAAAAATATTCTAAAGAAAATGTATCCAGTTGTATCCACTGTCCATAGTTTTTTAGCCTCTTTTTCTGCAGCTATTCTTCTTTCCTGAAAAATTTTGGGGGAATGTTTAGGGACGTTGAATCTTGTCAGATTTCGAATAGAGCTCTCCTTGTTTGTAATAGCTTGCCCGCAGTGAGTTTGAGGCTATGCAAATTGGTGATTTTTATATTAGCCGGAAATTGGGAATTTGTTCTATCCGGTGTGTACTTCGTGACTCTTATTATACTCTTATGACTGGTAATGATCGCGATGTGTTATATATTTCTGTACTTACTCCCGTGCCCGAAGTCGTGCGTGAAAGTGAATGAATCATTCAGCATGTTCTGTGTGGAAAAGTTTCGTTAACTTGGTTCTGCTAACAATCTATTACGAAGTGTACGATATGCCGAACTCCTTCATATTAATTTATTTTTGTGAGTATCACTTTCGTATAAAACATACAGAGCTTTTGAAGTAAATCATGTATACATGGATGTGGTCCAATAAAATGTTTTCGAACCATTTTACTGTTGTTAACCCCAGAATGCTTCACCAGCCAGGAGTCTGTGGCGATTGTGTAGCTTCGATGTTTTACAATAGGAGAAGAACAAGAAATACACCTCTGTTTTCTAAAGTAAATTGAAATATTCTGTGATACATTTTGCACGGATTCTACCGTAAATTTAAAATAAAAGTGCGTCAATATTAGGAAAAAAACACACAAAAAACATGCTGGCTTCGGGAGTCGAGGAGCGAGGCGGGAAGGAAAGAGAGAGAGAAGGGTACGGAGAACCGGAGCAAAAACGCCCAAACCGAAACCGAAACTAATTCCACCAGAACCGGAACCAGATTGTGCTTAATGCCGCCCGCTAGAGCGCTACCGGTCACTCGTCTATCTGGGCCGCTGGGGCCTATGGCGAGATATCCGCTCTTTACCTTGTGTATATTACTCTATGGGGATAGATTCGCGACGCCCGTAGACCGGTAGCATATAAATTAAACAAAGCGTGTCGTTCTCCGTTTGTTGCCGTGTGCGAGACGATCATCGCTTCAAGCGCAAGACCTACCGTGATGCAACAAATGAAGTGTTCTGCTAGTCGAAGGCAAGAAATCTTGCCATAGTCAAGATATGTGTGCAAGTGTTCGACGTGAGCTCCCACGCTGGTGCAGCTGTCGTCAAGTTGAACCGAATGTACGTACGCGGGTCCAAAGAAAGGTATGTAAATATCAACAAGGTTCGCGCGTTCAAACTATGATGCGTACTTCATCTAAACGTAAACTTATCGGTTTGTAGGCTACAACATTTTCGTTCACGTTGGTTAGATGATGTAATCCATTCAGGCCTCGCATTAAACGGTGTTGCGAACTCTTCGGTTGTTCTGGTTAATTGTGCTAAAAGCGGTTGGATGGAAAGTATGATAGCTACAGCATACAAGGGACGATTGAGGTCTTTATCCTGCGTTCTATGTATCGAAACATCGGTATCCATGGTGTTAATTGCGATCAGCTGGTCGCCGATCGTCCCGTTTTACTGCACAATGTAACAAGCCCCGGAAGCGCAATCCATTTCGATGTGCTTGTGCACCCTAACAAGCCTCCTTTGGCTCTTGTGGAAAGCTTTATTGTAATAGCAATAGTCTCACCGGTCGTTCAGAGTTGTATGTGCCACGGTGATATCTGCTGCGTGACATCAGCTGGACAAACAAGTCTCCATTAAATGCCAGAAGAACAAAGGTAAAGCTTCTTTAACTTTTTTATTTTTTACAAAACGGCAAAGCTTCTAAAACAAGAGCAACTTCCGCTGATATTTGGTATGTGCTCAAGAATGAATGGCAAAAGGTGCTTATGCTAAGTGGTAGATGTACCCATTTGATTTCTTTGCCTGTGCATTGTAAATTGGAAGATATATATAGCAGTAAGTCACGTGTCCTTTTGAAAATGTCTTTTATTAGGCAAAAATAGGTTTTCCGTACACAACCCGAAGAGTTCCAACACCATTTAATGCGAGGCCTCGAATGGCTACATCATCCAAGCAGCGTCAACGAAAATGTTTGTAGCACGAGACCGAAAAATTTAGGTTTAGATAAGTATGCATCATAGTTTCAGCCTCAAATGCACAAACATTGCTGATATGTACCTTTCTTGATGACAGCTGCACCGGCGTGAGAGAGCCCACGCCATCGAACACTTGCACGCATATCTTGAGTATGGTATGGCAAGATTTCTTAAGCTTGAAGTGAAGATCATCTCGCTACAACCTGGCTACGACCACCCACCGACAGAAAGGACAGGCGTCGAAGGTGGCAGCAATCGCAGCCGGGGGCCGGCCGCCCGACGCTGCTCGTTTGGCATTCACGGCTTTACCCACCCAGGTGCTGCCGCTTGTACTTGGCACCGAGGTGCTATTTCTCTGTGTGCTCAGTGGCTGGATATGGGCCTCATGAGCGGTTCCTTCAGGCTCAACAGTTGCCCAAGCTGAAGAACTTCTGAAGAAAATGCCACCTAGGAAAAAAAAAAAAAAGCATTGAAGACAGCAACGCACCAGCTTGGCGGACTATGCACTGGGCGCGGAAATCAGAGCCCAGCGGATTATACGTCAAATGCAAACTATCTTAAACAAAACAAAAAAATGTTTAGGCTCAAATCTGGCTTTGGTAATGGACTACACCTGGACACTGGTGCCTGCATTATTATGCATTGTATATTCACACTGCTGTTTGTTTGTGGCTTGAGAATGCCTTCCTGTAATGATGCAGAGGGGTCAACTCAACCTTGAAATAAACATATTCAAGCACACCGTAGAATCGTGTCCCTTGACGCCAGATGGTCAGGGAAAAGGTGTCTGTATTACCTAATTAAGTCCAACAGCACGGCAATGGTCACGATCAAAACTCACCGAGATCAACGGGCAGCCTTCCACCACGAGCATTTATTGCCGGTAGTCAATCGCAATTTGGTCCGTTGAAGACCTTGAGGCTAGCAGCCTATTAAGCACGTACGGTGCCAGCTGCATAGCTGTAGACATGCATCATCACATGAGCATGTTTCTTATCAATGCTTAAATGTGGCGGAACATGGCTATGCAGCAGGAATTCCCATATCAGCACATTTTTAGCAAACTGAAAATGGTCCCACCTGTTACTTTTAGGTTTGGAAGCAAACCAATTTACAATACCACACAGATGGCAGCCATCGTGCCAAGCATTAGTGCCGCATGTGGCAGCAAAATGTCTTAACTAGGGAAGCAATAACTGAAACGATCGTGTTGAGTTAAAAGCACCTAGATACGGGAGAAATTATCAATAAAAAAAGGTCACCGAAAGAAGTTTTCATAGCTAGAGGAACAAATGACTTCTTTGCTGGGCGTTCCGCAATGCAAGGCCGAAGGCGCTTACACTCCGTGATCGGTACAGGCGCATTTGTTTAGTAGTCAATCGTGCGTGATAAAAACAACATTAAAACAAAGGTGGATTAGAAACGCGATAGATCTCGCCTTTGCCCGGAGTGCCTACGCTCAAAATCGTGTCAGCATATGGCGACTATGGCCCACCTTGGCATACCGGCAATCTTAAAATTTATCCCGTGTGGTCGACGAGTCAGTCACGCCCGTGCATCAACCGAAAGCTTGTTGCTGCAAGTCCCTCCGCCGTCAACCTGGTGCTGCTGCTGAGCCTGAAGAACGCGCTTTATGACGCCCATATCGAGCCAACTGTGCACACGCTAAGCATGAAACAGCACTCGGTTCCGGGTACAAACGAAGAACCCGGGAGCAGGAAAGCCCTGAACGCCGCAACGAGCTGCGTCAGTGCGACGGCGACCTGGCCGCGTAGTACCTGGCAGGTGCGCGTCGCTTTCGACGCTCTCGCATCGCTGCGGCGGGGGTCGTGGCTAGTCGTAGGAGATCGTGTCACCTCTGTTGCTCGTGCCGGAACACAAGAGCCGCGTAATATTCTTGCTGCCGAAGTTTATGTGCCGCGTTCGCGGCCAACGCATGGCGACAAAGCCACTGCCCCAGCAAACCTATCCCCCTGTTTCTCTTTCGGCGACCGGCCGCCACGGGGCGGTGACACCGTCGCTGAAACTCCTCAATACCGGGCAGGAGGTGGCGTCCCTATCCCCAATGCATGGAGCGAAGTAGCAGCGGAAGTAGAGCGTGTGCTAACGTTTCGGCGGACGTTTCTGTGACCGACGGGAAGACCTGCGAGGGGCGAACTGCGTGAGCACTTCGGTGCAAAACAACCCTCGTTGCCATGGCATTTCCGTGGCAACGCACGATTGTAATGCAACCGAAAGTAATGGCGGCACCCACTGTTATTTGAAACAGCGCTTAACGGGAGACTTTTAAACCGGTATGGTCGGAATTGGATGAGATTATTATAAACGAACGCCTGGCTGCCCAGCGAAAGTAAGTGACCCCGAGTTGAGACGCTCTAGACGACGTGCACCGGCTGGACCGGTGTCGAACAGGCGAGATTTCGAGGCCAACTTGCCTGACCTGCAGGACTAGGGAAGTCGGCGTGTAGCGGACGCTCTCGACACCGCGCGACAACGCGCCTGGAGCGTCGTCTCGAACGAGCCGTCGTAGCGCGGCTTTGAAAGCGATCGCGAGTCAGTCATAGGCACGAACGCTGAGAAGGATCGTAGGCACGAACGCTGAGAAGGATCGTAGGCACGAAACGCTGGAGAAGGCGCTGTGGTGTGTGTCGTGCCGAGAAGGGTGAGAAGGGCATCGCGGGTTGAGAAAGCCGTACAAATTCTGCTTCGAGAAGATGTGGAGTTTCCACTCCGCCGTGATGAGTAGTCCGGGTTCGCATCGAAACATCTTCTGGTGCGCTTGATCGAACCGAAAGCCAGCCGCGACAGCGGGCGCGGACGAAGCAGCACCGCAAGGCACCAGCACCAGACAGCCAGCCCTGTAATGCATGC